>JAVKPL010003625.1:0-203508 GCA_032173675.1 Gastrolobium villosum
CAACAAAATGGCATTACCTTAAAACCAGAATATGAGCAATAAAATGGGCAAACTGCAGATCCTAATGAATCACCGTAAGAACCTTGATACTGCAAAGCAAATTCATAAACCTCTTGGGCAGTCTTAACCAACAAACGAGAGTATGTTGGGTCAACATCTCTGAAAACAATAGATGCAGAAGCAAGAGCAGCAGCAGTTTCAGCAGCAACATCTGAACCAGGGTTATTTGGAGATACAGAATACACAGTTCTGGCAGTACTGTCCATGTCCTCTGGCCTTTGCCAACATTTGTGGTCCACATTTGGGTCTCCAACTCCAACATAAAGCTTACCAGGAGTGGATGTCGCACACTTTAGGAGGTAATCTGTGGCCCAACGAATTGCATTTCTTGCTTCTTTGATTTGGGGTCCCATTCTCCTCCCATATTCAATTGTGCTCCATGATAACATGGTTGTTGTGTATGCCATTGGAAAATTGAATTTCTCATTGTCTCCAGCATCATAGTATCCTCCACTTAAATCCACCTGCCAAACAAAAGTTTGGATTTGTAAGCCACTTTTTTAATGAAGATTTTTTGAAATGGATTTATTGTGTTATATTATTTAAAAATGTATTGTAAGTTTAAAAACTAAGAGAATACTCTTGTATTATATCACTCTATTATGTACGTCATTATTATCTTTGCATATTATTTGTAATATCTATGGTTAGTGCAACACTATAGACCTGAATGATACACTCAGAGAAAATTATCAAGTCAATGCAAAAGGACTTTACCATTACAATTGATGAAAATTAAGTCATACTAGACTTTATGCATTGAAAGCTATTGATGAAGCAAATTATTAGTTATTCCTTTTGATTTTAAATTAGGTAAATTGCGATATTAATCATACATATCTCAAATAGTTTGAACAATTGAGATCCCAAATAATTAAAATGTATTTTCTTCAATGCTTTATCACTTTCTTGTTTTACTGTATTATTTAAATAATTAAGAAAAGATTGAAAACTTATAAAACTAAAATAGACTAATGCATTTCAAGACTGAGAGAAAATGAAAGATGAGACAATAGCATGCATCGTACAGCACAATACCGAAAGCAGGCAAGGGATGACTGTGTAAGAAAGAAAACATTTCAAATACCATTTTAAATTATAAAGATACGTGTTATTCTATTGGTTGGAAAAGTTCCACCGATTTTTTATTTAAATTTCAAGTAAAAAGACTTATAATGTTTATATATTTTATGTTTATTTGATAAATAATAATTATATGAATATAAAATTTTAATTTAATAAATAATAAACATTTGGTCATTTTATTTTTAATTATTTAATATGTAAAATAATAAAAATAATTTGAACCACTTCAGGGTTTCAAAAAAAAAAGTAAAAGATGAATACAATGATTACTATTAACATCAGGACCGTTAAAACAGTTATTTTTTTGTGTGGACAAATCAAAGAAAAATAATCATGTTCGAGTCGGGAATATCCACATCATGGTGAGACTAAGCGAGACTTGAATCAATCCCTTTTGATAAACAATTATTTATAAACCAAAATTATACTATGAAATATTTGATATAAGTTTATACAAGGTGATAAAGCGATAACTTTGAGAAATTTTAAGAGAGAAAAAAAGTTAAAAGACAAAAAAACTAGCATCAAAGCAAAGTAATGACATGCTTCCTCGTTTTTTTTTTCACATGAATCTTGTCCCTCCCTAAAGATGACAATTGTATTGTGTTTAGAGGATCAAACAGAACAAACAAACAAAAATTTGTAAAAAGAAAAAAAAAAAAAAAGGAATATAAATTTTAATTTAATAAATAATAAGACATTTGGATCTCCATTATTTTTAATTAATTAATATGTAAAAAATAAAAATAATTTAGCCAAACTTGTAGTTTGGGTTGCAAAAAAAAACATTGTAACAAGATGAATCCAATGATTATTATTAACATCAGAAGGTTCTCAAATTAAAGCACAGTGTTTTTTTGAAATTTTTGTGGACAAATGAAACAAAAAATAATAATCTCTTTTGCATTCAGAAATGGAAAATCAATCACATTGCTTAAAGAAAAAAACTATATATTTCTGATCACTTAATCACATAATTTATTATAATTGTATACGTTTCAGTTTTAACAATTATTAATTAAACCAAAATTATGATTTTATGTTTAGTTTATGGTTATTTCCGTTTTATATATAAATTTATATTACTTTTATAGGTGATAAAGCGAGGACGTGAAAATCTTGAGAGAAAAAAATATAGCAAAGAACTTCTGCATTTTCCTGAAAAAAACTATAATCAAAGCAATGATGTAATGAACTTTGCTTGCACCATTATTACATGAAAAATATAATATATGAGATTTGATTGGTATCTAAAGATAATAAATTGTGTTAAGCTCATGCCAACACAGGATGCCACAAATTGTATTGTGGTAATTAATTATGATGTCAAATTTTTCACAGAAAATTGAATAAAAAAAATTTAAAAATCTTTTGGGGTCTAATTATTATTATTTATTTTTTTGTGTTAATTTCTTTCATTGTAGGTGAAACAATGAAAATCAACTTTAAAGTTTTGGTCACATGATTTATTAGAGGTATAGATGCACAAAATTGTGAAACACCAATTCCCAATATCATTTAACATTATTTAAAAAAAAACACATACAAAAAGATCAATAGACAATTATATCAGATCGTTAAATAATATGAGATTTAGCACGTCAATTGTAAAATCATCTTCTATTATTGGGTTCCATTTGTTGGAAAGTTTTGCCATGTGTCACTCCCTCCTTGCATCTCAAATTTCTGTTCACACTGTACCCACTTAAAAACTTTTCTTCTTTGGCAAATCCGAATTATTAAATATTTTAAACATTTTAAAATACGAAAAAAGGCCTTCGATTCATTAGACGTTGTAGGTGAGGAGACTTTATCACATTGTGCAAGGAATTAAGACGGATTAAAGGTTTCTGTCTCCCTTAAGCTGTAAAGATAATGACATGCCAATAAACTCTTTGATTTTTACTTTTTTTACTAATCTGTTGTAATTTCGTCTATGTTGTGATGCCTCATGTGCTTTTCAATTGGGAAAAAATATTCGAATAGGTATGGTGATGTCATTCCTATGATGTTGTCACATTTTATTGGTAGGCCATGGCAATTTGATAGGAAATTTAGAATGATGGTTTCAAAAATACTTACACCTTCAAAAGGATGGTCACCTTATTACACTAGCACCTTCAATTGGGTATAATTACGAAGAAATCTGTTCTCCAAGGAAATTATTAGAACTGACAGAATTAGCAAATGCAATGCCATAAGAGTTGCCGCCTGGATTACCACCTGAAGACGATGCAGATTCGAGGGCGAATCTTTTCCTAGCGGGAGAGGATGATGTACTTAAGTCACCATAAGTTATTATAATTGCAGACGTTTCAGTTTTAAGGCTTTTTATGAATTTTAATAATTGCAGACGTTTCAGTTTGCATGACTTTATGTTTTGTTTATGGTTATGTCCGTTTTGTATCAGTTTTTAAGACCATTGATGGTCCTTTATTGTCAATTATTTTCTGTATTGCCTGATTAAAAGGCTTTGATTATTGAAGAATAATAATATAGCAGAGAACTTCTGCATTTTTTCTGAAAGTCTATTTTTCCTATAATTTTGCATCAATTTCTGTAATGATGTTGAATGAATTTTGCACAAACTCTGAACCAAAATTACATGAAAAATACAATATATGAGATTTGATTGGTATCTAAACATAATAAATTGTGTAAAGCTCATGCAAACACATGTTGTCACCAAATTTGTCCCTGGTTTCTATGATTTGGTAATTAATTATGATGACAAATTTTTCACAGAAAATTGAATAAAATTTTTTAAATTTAAAAATCTTTTGTGGTCTAATTATTATTATTTTTTTGTGTTAATTTCTTCCTTTTTCGTAGGTGAAACAATGAAAATCAACTTTAAAGTTTTGGTCACATGATTTATTAGAGGTATAGATGCACAAAATTGTGAAACACCAATTCCCAATATCGTTTACCTTTATTTTAAAAAAAAACACACACACACAAACCACGTGGGCGGGCGTGATGGTTCAGCATCTCGTTCCTTAAGCAAGTGGTTGGGGGTTCGAACCCCAACTTTTGTGAATGGAAAGCATTCCGTGGCCGACTCTTTACCACTTTGTGCGCTGACGCGGGGCGAGGGATTAGTCTTATGGCTATCAGGATACCCGATGTAATCCAAAAAAAAAAAACACACACACACACAACTATCGATAGACAATTCAACATGTGCATTGTAAAATAATTATTATCAAAGTTCCAAAACACACATGACCTAATCCTCTCATTATGTTCCATGTGACACACAAGTTTCCTCAAATGGCTAAAAATGAAACCTCAAATATCTGTTTGGGAAAATAGTTTGTATCAATTGATTTAATCCCCTAAACCAAAAGTGCAAAGTTCCCACTATTCTTCTCTTGCTTTATTGTTATTCTCTTTTGGTCAAAATTGACTTGAAAAGAAAAGGCGATGCCCGGGGAAAAAAGAACAAAATATTTATCGTCCGCCGTGGTTGGTTAATTGCACTGCAAACCTTATACTTACAAAAACTTGTGTTGTTATCTTATTCTACATTTCAGGTGGAAAAAATTACAGCTTTGACACAGAACTTTGCAAATATCAATCATAAACAAAAATCTGCTATCGAGAGTGATTAATATTATGCAAATAAAATATAGTTATCTACTCGATGAGTTATGTAAAAAATAAATACGCCATAGTAGACTATGTTAAAATGAAGATCGGTAAAAAAAGAAAAAAGCATACAACTTATTGCTAACTATAACAGCTCTAATAAAATCAAGGTAACAAACAGACCAAGCAAATATGGAAATAAAAGATCAGCTTGTACCTATAATAAGAAAACACTATTAATTCAGTGTCATTTTGTAGCAATCATTGGAGGAATGAGTTCAACACAAATCAAACATGTGATTTCCTATGTTTATGCATTACCAGGGACATCCTCTTCTACCATCATTTTATGCCTACGATACAAAGTGCAAATACTCATTACATAAATTACGCTAATATGTTAATACCCAGAAGTAATAATCTCAGGAAAAAAAGAGTTATATTTTTTAGAACCCAAAAAATGTTGTCTGAAAGGGATTTGAAAGCAAATTAACCAAATAATCATGTATGAGTCATATTTTTTGCTTACATTGCAACAAATGTGTCTAAACAGCATCAAATCAATACACATACTAAAAACTTGTAACAATATAAAGAACCCACAATGATAAGTTTTTTAAAAACAACAACATACATTTGGGTCCACCAAAGACTTAAAAAATGAGGTGACAATAGCTTCGCTGCTTCAAACACTTTAAACTTAATATCTTGGCTCATTATATGACTCCAAATTATTTTTTTTACGTTGATCTTAAATAAAATGGAGTTAAGATTTCCTGGATAATGTTCCAAATCAGAACCCTACATAAAAAAACTCCTTCAAAATTAAGTATAACTCGTGCGATGCACGGGGAAAAAGAAGTATGTTTGTCTGTCTCGTAAAAGTTAATATAAATCATAAAAATATATCTCTACATTTTATTTAAATCAATATTGTTAGCTACCTAACTCCAACTTTTTGTTCATATAGAGTTGGCAAATTTTTTAGCTATTATGTGTAATATAAAATAAGAAGAGCAAAATTTTAATTTAATTACAAAAAAATATAGGCGGGTCAGTCCTCCAGACCGACTCCACTTTGCAACCTCTAATTGTCAGCATTATATACCAGCATGTAATAAATTTTTATATTATCCACAAGTAAAAGTTCTTACATTTGCATCTAGAAGAGCAAGATTTTAATTTAATTACAAAAAAAATAGGCGGGTCAGTCCTCCAGACCTACTCCACTTTGCAACCTCTAATTGTCAGCATTATATACCAGCATGTAATAAATTTTTATATTATCCACAAGTAAAAGTTCTTATATTTGCATCTAAGTTTTTATATTTTATCTCAGATATAGACTTTCGTTTATTACAAACAGATTTTAAAAAAATAATAAATAATTATTTTTTGCAAGGACTTGCGCCGTTTGTTTTTGAAATTTTACAAATTTGTATTTACAAAAATTAAAGTCACATTTAAGAATTTAATTATAAAAGAAGAAGATGAAATTTTAATTTAATTATGAAAATGTTTGGTAGGCCGGCCCTCCGGGCCAAGCCCAGTTTGCCACCTATAACTATTAGCATGTAATAGGTTTTTATATTTATTCACAAAAAAGGCTCTTATTCACAAAAAATAATAAATAGTTATTTTTTTTGTAAGAATTTGTGTCGTTAGTATTTGGAATTTTATAAATTTGTATTTATAAAAATTGAAATATGAATTAGGAATTTAATTATAAAAGAAAAATAGTGGAATTTTAATTTAATTATAAAAATGTGTTGGCAGGCAGGGCGGCCAGCCCTCTGGGCCAAGTCCAATTTGCAACATTTAACCATCAGCATTTTATGTAAATAATTATTTTTTCCAAGGATTTGCGTCGTTTGTTTTTGAAACTTTACAAATTTGTATTTATAAGAATTAAAATCAGATTTAATAATTTAATTATAAAAGAAGATGGATGAAATTTTAATTTAATTATAAAAATGTTTGGTAGGCCGGCCCTCCGGACCGAACCCAGTTTGCTACATATAACTATTAACATGTTATATGTTTTTATATTTATTCACAAAAAAGGCTCTTATTCACAAAAAATAATAAATAGTCATTTTTTGTAAGGATTTGTGTCGTTAATATTTGAAATTTTATAAATTTGTATTTATATCCTCATTGAAATATGAATTAGGAGTTTAATTATAAAAGAAGAATAGTGAAATTTTAATTTAATTATAAAAATATGTTGGCAGGCGGGGCGGGCAGGCCCTCTGGGCCAAGTCCAATTTGCAACCTTTAACCATCAGCATTTTATGTAAATAATTATTTTTTGTAAGAATTCGCGTCGTTTGTATTTGAAATTTTACAAATTTGTATTTACAAAAATTAAAATCAGATTTAAGTTGTCTCCCATTAAAAGATGTTAAATTCTTTTTCCACCAATATCAATTTCAAATTTCAAAATTTAAAAAAGGAGTGGGATATTAATGCACCTGTCTGCCACTAACTATTGTTGAACTCTTTTCTTTGGGTCTTTTGGTTTTTCGATAAATATGGAAAAAAAACATTCAATGTTTTTCAAAATGAGGGTTAACAATTCTCATGTAGAAAATAGTGGGAATTTAATACAGTTATCTCCCACTAAAAAATGTTAAATTCTTTTCTCACTATATCAACTTTAAATTTTGAATTTTAAAAAAGAAATGAGATATTAATGCACCTGTCTGCCACTATTTAATGCTGAACTCTTTTCGCATTAACTATTTAGTTTAAATATTTTAAAAAGAATTAAATATCTATTTTAGAATTTTGAATTAAATAAATTATTTTTCATTCTTCTGTTTTAAAATTCTATATATCGTATGATTATTTTTCATTCATCTGTTTTAAAATTCTATATCTCGTATAATTATTTCTTATTTTCCATCTTATCATTATGAGCATTGGCAACTCCTATATTTATGAGGATTCCATTCATATATGCATTAACAATTTTCCATTTTTATTCATTGAATTGGCAACTCATTATTAAACGTAAAAGTGCAAACTTAAAAGTGCTTTCTAAATAATTACAGAAATATCACAATCCCTATATGGTGTAAATGTGAGATTCTCATCCAAATCTTAGGCATAAATCCATGTAGAAAGTAATGGTATAATAAATGAGCTGCAACCAATAATTGTCCAAATGTTTTCCCACCACTACAAAGTTTAAAATTCAAAATTCAAATTTAAATGAAATTCGAAATTTAAAATAAATATTTCAGAAAATAATGAGTTATTATTAATTTGAAAATTTCAATGTAGAAAGCAGTGGGACATCGAATGAGTTGTTTGCCACCAACAAATGGTTCACTTAAATCTCAATTTATTTTAATTCGATTTTTAGAGTAAATTATATATTTATTTAATTTAAACTGTTTAGCCTTTATTTTGCAATTTAAGATCCCATTGAATTTGTTGAGCAATTACAGTGTGTCATTTCAGTTCAAGAATCAGAAAAACCACTTATAGTGGCAACGACAATTAAGTTTTAGGTGGCAATGATAATAAATGACATTTATAACTATTAATATTGTTTGATTTTTTTATATTGTTTGATTTATGTCTTTACATATTCCATTAAATCTGTACATCAAATTTTCACATATGTTATCTTTACCTACTTAAATGCCATTTAAAATGACGTTTCACTTACCCGAAACTATTAGCATGGCCTTCAGCGTAAAACGTAAAAGTCCTTTTTCAAAATGACGTTTCGTGCAGTTTTTATAACTTCAAACATATTGTAATTATACCCAATTAACCCTTTTTTTTCAAAATGTCATTAATCCTTGACGCGTTGGTATTGTAAAAGTTTGGACACGGGGTATAACAATTTTTTCATTTAAATTTCAAATATATATGATCCTCCAACCACTACAACACAACACTCACCATCTATTCGAAGTTCACACAATTCACAGTCACCTCCTAGGCTGAGAACCTAGCTAGACGTTTCAACTTCGTCTCTCTTATGAGCCTGTCTGCTCCCACTTCAATTCCCAAAGCCTAGCCCTCACCTACACCTTAAAACCGAACCGGCTGTCTTTTCCTTTTAATGACATTTATGCCCTTCAATGGCGTAACCTACATTAGTTCCTCTATCTCATTCCCGAGATATAAGACATTATGGTCTTAGGAAAGAGAGAGAAGAAATCAATGTTAATTTTAATCATTTGTGAATTTAAATTTTATATCTAGTATAAAAGTGTAAGTAATGCTGAACTTTTTTTTTTGTGTGGGTCTTTTGATTTTTCGATAAATATAGAAAAAAACTTTAAATATTTTTTAAAATGAGGGTTAACAATTTTCATCTAAAAAATAGAGAAAATTTAATACAGTTGTTTTCCACTAAAAGATGTTAAATTCTTTTCCCACCTATATCAACTTCAAATCTCAAAATTTCAAAAAAAAAAATATATTAATCAACCTGTCTGCCAATAATTAATGTTGAACTCTTTTCTTTGGGTCTTTTGGTTTTTCGATAAATATAAAAAAAACATTAAATGATTTTTTAAATGAGGGTTAACAATTTCCATGTAGAAAATAATAGAAATTTAATACAGTTGTCTCTCACTAAAAGATGTTAAATTCTTTTCCCACCTATATCAACTCCAAATTTCGAAATTTCAAAAAAAAGTGGGATATTAATGCATATGTTTGTCATTAATTAATACTGAACTCTTTTCTTGGGATCTTTTGGTTTTTTGATAAATATGCAAAAAAGCATTAAATATTTTTCAAGTTGAGAGTTAACAACTCTCATGTAAAAAATAATAGAAATTTAATACGGCTGTATCTCACTAAAAGATGTTAAACTCTTTTCCTACTTATACAATTTTGAATTTTGAATTCTAAAAAAGAAGTGGGATATTAATGCACACATGTCTACCACTAATTAATGCTGATTTTCGCACTAACTATTTAGAATTATAAAAACATTATTAATGTTTTTGTTATTAATAATAAAAATGTATTAAATTGAAAAAAGAATACAAACCAAAAGAGCAATAACAGTACTTCTCTGCCTGAATCGCAAAATGACATGCATACTTTAAGACTCTTCCTGAATGTCAATAACAACGCCAAGAATATTATAAGTCAATTATTTTTTTTGGTAGGCTATTATAAGTCAAATTAAACCTTTTTATTAACGTAGACATTTACTTAGTTTTTATTATACGTCAAATGAAAGCTAGATAAAATCATCGGACATTATAAAGCCAAGAATGATTGCGCTAATATGATCTATCATTTACGTAGACATTTATTAAGGTAGACATTTAATTTCAATATTTTATTCACATTTAATTTCGCTGGAGAAATAAAAAGAAAATAAGAAGGATATACAAAGGATACATAATAAAAGCCATACATAAAATAAAAAATAAAAAAATAAATAAGAAAAGGAAAGAATATATAATAATATATTTTTTCACTATTATGGAGCCACAATTGTGTGATGCATATTCAAATAAAAGAATAAGAAAAAGAAAAAAGGGAAGCTTCAAAATTGAAAAATCAAAAGAGACTCATATATTCTTCGGTCTTTCACAGCTTACAACAGCAAGTTTAGCTCTTCTCTGAAAATCTGCAAACTCCTCGTGCGCTTTCAAATAGTATAATAGTTGAAAGTGAACCCACCGCAAGGACGACAATTGTTCACTTGTTTCCTCGCATTGAACATTGAGGACATATGCTTCGAAGCTCGTTTGCTGAACAAATGATCATCAAATCTAGTTCCATGACCAACCCGCTCTAACAAAAGATAAACAAAATACTGATCTATCTCAGGTTCAAGATTGATTGCAAGAGATGAATTGGAAGAATCGAAAGAAAAATGAGAGAGAAGTGGGCAAATAAAAAAACCATAACAGATGTAGATCGGATCTAAGAAAAATATCCTATGATTTTACCTTTTAACTGTTTTCACTTTAAATCCATAACAGATGCAGATTTATCCACGCAAATCTTTGAATGCAAAGCTTCGAACATTATTCAATAAAAAAAGTTCAGATTCATAAATCCAAAAGGAACAAAGAACAATGAGATGCAGTGAGAAAAATTTGTTACGATTTAAAAAAAATCTTACCGCTGCACTGAGAAAATGAGATGTCGTGGCAGTATTATGAATCCTTCTATCCTGAAAAATGAATAAATCAGTATAAAATTTATGAAAATGAGTTCATATGGTTTGTAATAAAGAAACAAAAAATTATACCAATAGAACAATCCCTACACACATGAACGAAAAAAAATGCAAGCAAGACAAAAAAAAAGAAGGAACACTTCCCTATTTATAGGCAAAGTCATAATTTATTTATTTAAAAAAAAAATTAGCTTGTAGAATACACTTCACCATTACCGGTGCAGAAATGCAGAAAATAGTGGAGGGAACTTAATTGTTAGGTGACTGATTTCAATTTCAATTAATACACTTCCCACCCATTTCAAATTTCAATTTTGAATTTTGAATTGAGAACATCATTAATATAGTTGTCTGCCACCAAGTATTTTATAATGATTTAAAAGAAACTCTCTCTCCTTTATAGAATTTTTTTATTTATGAAATAAAAAACATTTCTAAAAGAAGTAACTTTTCAAACTATCTCTAGTGTGAACACAAAGCTTAGAATTAAGGAGGAAGTGACACGTCAGCAAAGTTTCCAAAATTTGGTTCTCCTTTATATATATTAAGATTAAGATGGGACTCAAATTTGCTAAGCAAACAATGCAGAATTGTAGTTCCAAAAATAAAAGGGATTAATTAGCATAATCATACATGTGATCTCGTACTTTCTTTTTCCTTTTCTTTTTACTTTAAATATTAGTGTAGTGGGAGAGGCTATATTGAAAAATGGACATTGTTATATTTGACCAGGTTATATTACAGAATTTCATAATTTCTCATATGAATTAATGATGGTTAATGCTTAAAGGAATGAAGTAGGATTCGGAAAAGTCACAACTCTTAATATAATTTTATTTAACCAAAAATAATTAAATAAATTAGAGTCCATAACATCATTAAATAGGCAACAAAAAACCAAATAATCCTAAAAAATAAAAAGGCAAGAGTTAAATAGAAAATAATTAAAAACTTTAAAAAATAATAATCATAAAAGCCTAAAAAATATTGCGGCTCTTTGCAAAGCATGAGCCATTTCAGAAAATTGATTCCAATGTGAGGTCAAGTTTGAGCCCCTTCAATCCGGTAAAAACATATACACTGTTCGCATGTTGACAACATTGCTCCTTCTTCTTGGATACAAATAAAATATATGGGTCTTGAAACCCATTTGTTCCTCCTCAAAATAACAAGGTTGTTCCTCATCAATTCTCTCCATCTTCCTCACCTCAAGTCTATAGCTCATTTTCATTCTATATTTATACCCCACAAATGGTTGTCTTTGCCTATCCATAACAACCCTCGTTTCATTCCCTACACTTCTAATAGGCACTGTTCTCAAAAGCTCTGTCTGTCCTTCATCACCACTTGGCCTCAAAGCATTGAGGTTGGCACTATTAGTCATATGCAAGTGTGATATATGATGAGCAGAAGGAATGACAGCACTATGACCATACCCTCCAGCACATTCCACCACACACTTCATGTATATTTGTGTTGCTTTCTTTAGAAATCTTATTGGGGATAATATGAAGTGCTTAAACTTACTTTGCTTGCTTGCTTCCATCGCCATTGTTCCTTTATCTTCAACAATATTGCACAAAGAATCAAATCTAATAAACAAAGGACATAAAAAGGTTCAAATACTAATAGATGAGAAACTCTAAACTTGACAAACACGCCTTTTACAAATAAAAAAACTCAATATGAAAATATACTTTGTGCAGCCAAGAGTGTGCTACGAAGATTGGCTAAGGTTTCAGTGGAGAAGAAGAAGAGATACAAAACTAAGAAATAAATTAAAATTACAAATATATAAGTTCTTTCCTAAAACGACGTTGTTTTGGTGAATATTAGACAAAATTGTCTAATATAACTTTAGAAAAAACTAACCTCAAGTTAAAATAATAAATGGTCTCCGAAAAAATAAAAATAATAAATGGTCATATTTAAATGCTGTTTCAAAATTAACAACAAACTTTTAAATTGTATCATTAATTATTCTGATATTTCGTTATAAGAAATCTTTTTATTTTATTTTTTGTAATCATTTTGAAACCATCCACACAAACAACGCAGTTTGACTTGGTACATAACAAAACTGTTCCCATTGCTTTCGGAAAGTTATGAAAACAAAAATCTCCATCAAATAACTTTAAAGTTCTTCCACCTACATGTGATTTTGGAAAAGTTTCTTTCATTTAGGTAAGAAATTGATGTTATGTTTCTTCAAACTTTATTCTCATTTTATACATGTGTAACGCTTATGAACAATACAATTTGAAGCTCACAATCATATCTTAGAATATTGATTTTGTTGACCAACAGTTACAATGGATCCCTTCAAAGGACAAGGAGGCATTCAGATGCTACTAACTGCTGAACAAGAAGCCCAACACATTGTTTCTAATGCAAGAAACTGTAAGATCCAATAGCTTTTTTTATCATCTTATTGTTATATATAAAGTTAGGGTTTTGATTTTCTCACGATTGCATGAGAATTGTTTTATCATGTTTTATGAGAATTGTTTTCTCATGTTGTGATTCAACTAATGGTAAAAATGGAAGAAAAATTTTACACGTAAATTGAAGAATCAAAATACCAAATGGTGGTAGTTCAGTTGGCGCATGGGAGCTAAGCATCCCCAGTATCACCTCACCTTTGGGAGGGGTTTAAAGCCTTAATCCTGGACCCGCCCCGAATCGGATTAGTTGCGAAGCAATTAACCGATTGAAATATTTCCAAAAGTTGAAGGATCACAATATGAGAAAATGTTTTTCCATAAAGTTATCATCATTTACAAATGTGAAATGAATCAATGTTGTGTTCAAATTCTCAGTGAGAACCCAAAGGTTGAAACAGGCAAAAGATGAGGCTGAGAAGGAGGCAGCACAATACAGATCTCACATGGAAGATGAATATCAAAAGTCAATTTCAGAGGTATAAAAATGATATATTTATGGTATGATAGTTCAAATTTTAAATATTACACATTTTTCATTTGATTAATAATATTTCTTTGTTTTGCTATTGGGTTGAGTTTCCTTAGACCACTGGGAGCTCTGGATCTAATGTAAAAAGGCTTGACCAGGAGACAGAGGTTAAGATTAAAAATTTAAAGAAATCAGGTTCAAAGGTTTCTACAGAAGTTGTTGACATGCTACTCAAGTATGTTACAAATATTAAAACATAATGGCCTAAGGTTAGTAAGTTAATTCTTCTTTTCCCTTTTTCTTGTTAGTTTCCAATTTGGCTCATTGTTGATTCGACTAGTCCTTTAACTTATATTTGGGGTGTCTCTCCCAAAATTACTTTTCCGTTTAGAACTAGTAGTTAAGATAAACAAGGTATTTACCACTTAATATAGCAATTATTGGTTGCTAATCCCTTTTTATAAATATTTGACTTCAGAGAGCTTATTGAGTGGTTGAACATTTAACTTGCTTCTCAAAAAAAATACTCTTAACCACTAATTTTGTAATTAGCAATAAATGAAATTTGTCTCCTTTTCCTCACTTCTATATAGGTTAGGCCGTTTTAGGAATAATGTTTCTCATGTATGTTATAGGAGATAATTTTTATCTCCAATATATATATAAGTGTGTCGAGTCCATTTTCTTTTTCTCTCTCTCTTCTCTATACCCAAAAATTTATATATGTGTAGGAAATAATATAAAAGGAAGAATGTTTATGTTTTTACTATATAAAAATCTCTCTGCCACATTCACATAAAATAGAGTAAATCTCATTGCAAAAAGAAGGGAGAGAAAAAAATAGTACCACCAGCTTTCTTTTATATGAGTGTGCCAAAGAGATTTTTTAGGCGTTAAAACAGAAACATTAAACCCTAACATAATCTCATAAATTAAGTCTCGAAACTATAGTTTAACAAACTTCAAGAATAGAAAAAAAACTTTAACCCTTTTTCTTTTGTTGTCTAAGAATAGACACCAATGTTAAAAGGGAAATAAACTGCTCATGAGACAGAGAAAATTTTTAATGCTACACTCACAATATATTGCTGATCCCATCTGACTTTTTTGTCTTCCCACCTTTTTGTGGACCCCACTCATTTATTGTGAGTGTCATGAGAAAATTTTTTCATGTAAAATGCAATTAATTCCCATTTTAAAAAGGGGCAAATGCATAACTAAAATTTCAGGTGGAAATGTAGAAAAACATTAATTATCGAAATGGAAAAAATCACATATATTCGAGTCTTTCTGATTATAAAAGTGATGAAACTAAAATCTTCATTCTTCTTCTAAAGTAATTCCCATCAATCTTAGAATGCTTAGAATGTTGAAGTCAAGTTCTGTTTACAATACAAACCATCATATCATGATATCACTTTATGTGATTGATTGGGAGTATATAATCATTATGTAATAAAATTAGTTGTTCTTTGAATATTTCTATACCCAAAAAAGTATAAGACTAATCGCTTATGGTATAGAAAGATACATATAGGCCCTCTTTAAGGAAAATATTTTTTATGCTCCAGGACCACTCAATGATTTGGGGGCCCCTCTCACAACATTAATTTTTTCTTTCCCTTTTTACCCCTGCTATTTTTCTTATTTTTCAATTTTACCCTCCTATTTACATTAAGGAACCACCTAAAAAATGGTGGTCCCGGACCACAATAAATTCTCTCCTCTCTAAGGTTGAACTTTCCTTCTTCGCTTTCGTGCAACTCTTTAAGTGGCAAACATTTTTTGAGTTCAAAACAAGTGTATACACAATATAATTTGTGAATATAAATTTCGTGCACTTCTAGATCTTTTGATGATTAGATTATATAATATAAGTCTAGATAAAACTACCATGAAATACAAAGAAATAGTCATAAACAATGGCACATATAACATTATTTACGGATGACATATCTTTCAAATTAGTCTTTGTTGATTATAATGTTTAATAATATATATTTTTGTGTTTGTGTGTTTTCTTATGAGATTCAGTGATTGCTGAAGACGCTGAAAGAAGGAGCCATAACCTACAATAAAACAGGCAAAGCTAGGAAGATGCTTCTAAAGATTGGGTTGCCATTGCATAAAGACTTCGCTACAAAACTCTTGCCTTAAACAACTATCACTTGTTGCAAAGTGAACAATATCAATTTCTCTCTCTCATATTTAATATAATTATATGCTTAGTAATATTTTTATAATATTAAGAATGCTTTAAGAAATGTGTCTTTTTTTCCTTTGGTTACTGAGAAATAACTCTAACCAAGAGACAATCTGTTGAGATATATAGTCCCACGTTGGTTGTATCTGCAACTAATGTGAAGTTTATAAGGTCCTGGGCACTCCCACCCTTTGAGCTAGCTTTTGGAGTGGTGTATCCCAAGCTTCTTTACATGCTATCAGAGCCTCGTCGTCCCCCACTTTCTCTTGTGGACTCTCTTAGCACAGTTAGATTGGGCCTGTTGCATCATCCACTCTTCAAGCCCAATGGGTTCTCGTGTGAGGGGGCGTATTGAGATATATAGTCCCACATTGGTTGTATGTGCAATGGGATCTCAGAGGATGGGAGTGCCCAGGACCTTATAAAGGCCACATTAGTTGCACATACAACCAATGTGGGAGACTATATATCATCTGGCTAGGAGGTTTTGCATGTGTTGTATTACAAAGCATGAGACACATTCTACTCATTTTTTTTCTGACAGCGTGAGAAAATTCCTAAGAGAGTTCAGAAAATAGAATTGTATTAACCAACCAGAAATAAAAATTAAATTGTCAGTAAGGTTGGCTCAATTTGTTAGGTTCGATTGCTCGTTATATGTAATGTTAGATGAATACGAGTATCCTTGATCAAAGTTAATTACTTGTTGAAATAATAATAAAAAAATTAATTAACGAACTAGGATTCAAAGTAGTGATTGCTTTCGATATAATTTTTATTTAATGAAAAATAATTAAATAAATTAGAGTTCACGATATTCTTAAATAGACAGTTAAAAGAAAAATAAAAAATTACAAAAATGTTTCTACGAAAATAAAAAAATAAAAATAAATAGAAAATATAAAAACTCGATAAAAATTATTTCGAAAGCCCAAGAATACGGGTGCTCATTGCGAAGCTTGATCCTTGCTTAGGGTTCAATTAAGTTTGATCTTTGAACTCATTCAGAGACGATCACGAGAAATACATCAATGCACATTTGTCATATATATTTAATGAATAAATACCTATATAACCAATAAATTTAGAAGGAACTCATCATAAATTTGTGGATTGAAATCATACTTCTCTATAAAGAATTAAGTGATTGAATCAGTTCGACAAATGATTAATCACACGCTTGCGAGAGGTCTGTGTAAAATTTGGTCCATATAAATAACTCTCTTTTCAAAGAGCAACCCTGTTTTGACTATTTTTTAAGCTCACTCTGGTTGAATATTTATTAATTCTATCATTTATGGAGGCAAAGAAAAACAATCACAGAACCATGACAATGTTAAGATCTTTCAAGAGTATTGCATAAAGTACTAACAGTAGCAATCTTTGTAAGTAAATGTTTGATTTTTTTTATTCTTTTTGAGATATTTCAATCGGTTCAACGCTTTGTGACTAGTCCGATTTGAGACGGGTCCCAGAATTAAGGGTTTGAACCCTCCCAAAAATAATACTGGAGAGGATCAAACACATGCTCTCACCCCTACCTACTTAATTTCATGGTGCTAACTGAACTATCATCATTTGATAAAAATTTGAATATTGATTCTTTACATAGAAGCTAAACATAATAAATTTGAGTAAATTTCACCATACTACATTAAAGTTTGTTAAATAACAGTAAATCTATATATATATTCTAAAGTAAAAACATTTGTTGGCAAGTTTGCTGACGTGTCCTCCTCTCATGCAATCTGAGCTTTGTGTTCACATTATTTCATTTTGAAACTTTTTTAATTAAAAAATATTCATTTTAAATTAATTTTAATTTAAAGCATTATTAATTCATTTTGGTGAAAAATGATGTAGCTTTTATATCAGTTCACTATTTCAATGCAACTATATCTCACTACCTTCTGCCGTGGAAAATATTTTTCGTCCATTAGTAAATTTTTAAATTCAAAATTTAAGCTTTATTAGGTGGGAAAGGATTCATCATTAATTGTTAGCATACATTTGTATTAATATCCCACTGCTTTTTTTAAAATTCAAATTTTCAACATGATATGGGAGGGAAAAGAGTTTTTCTTTTTTCAAGATGATATTATTAATTGTTGAGTATATTAATAATATTTATTGGAAAATGTATTATTATGGTTATTTGTAAGTTGTAATAATTACAAACAATTAAAAAACGCATCAAATTAGGTTACCAAAAAAAAAAAAAAACGCATCAAATTAAATATTTGGTTCCTGTGTGGTGGTGCACATTTTTATTTGTTGCTTTTACAAATTGGTTTTGTCTTGCATATCTTCTTCTTTTTCTCATCTATTTTTCTGTTTGGATATCAATCGCAGGTCGGTCACCCTAAAATCCTCAAGGATGGTGAAGCTTCTCATTCACGTCTCCACAAGTGTTTCGAGATTTCTTCTTCTCATGTTTTCTTGCTCACTTTTTTACAAACTGTATAATCACATTTATGAGATTGTTTTGCACTTTATAGCATGTACTATGGATTCTCCTTGGATTGTCAATTTTTCGTTTGATTGCTCTGGCTCTCCTTAGATTCTCCTTTTGGTGGATGGTATTTTGAATAATCTTCTCCTTGATGTTCCTTAAATTTTATCTCCAGTGCGTATATTTGTGTTTGATTGTTTTTAGATATGTGGAAAACCGAATTCCGTGGTTACTAGTATTCAACAAGAAAGAGTGTTTTAGAGCTAGAATACTATATTGTAAGTAAAGCTCATTTTATATGCTAACCAATCAATCTATTATAAAAAGTTTTCTTAGCTGACCCAAATTCTTTTTGCAGAAACTTTCATTTGGTATGCAGAAGAGAAACATCTCTATGGCTTCTGTGAAAATTAAATGTGTTCCATTGCTGGATCCTTATTCAACGGTGAGATTTCACGGTATGTCTTTTTTATGGTTTTTTTTTTTCTTCTATATTTGCCTTGCTTCAATAGTGCAATGCCTGTAACGTGTTTCTTCTGTCCATCTTGACCCCCCAAAGAAGTTCACAGATACGGCCAAGGAGATGTAGTAGAGGTCATTGTTATTTGGGTCTTTTCAAAAAATTTGTCATAGTTTTTTGTGTGTGTATCTCATAAAAGATGTTTTAAAACATAATGGAAATGATTTTTTTCTCCAAGAATTAAGAGGGTCTTACACCTTTTCCTAAACTATTCTTTTTTAAAATTAATACATGGAAAGTTTTTAGAAGAGTAAACTTCTATTTTGGTCAAAAGAGTTTTGGAATGTCAACTTGGTTCTTGAAATATTTTTACATCAATTTGGTCCTGCAAGTGAAGAGAAAGATGTTTTGATTGTTTGTGATGAGGATGAAGACATGGGAAAACCAAAACGGTTTGTAAGTTGAATCTGCTCCAAGATTGTTGGTAGTGGCACTATCTTATTATTTTAAATCGTGACAATATAAAAAGTCTTCATCATAAACTTAGGAACACATCACATTCTGAACTTTTTGCTGGGCCAGCCTATACCAAGAGGCTGAAAATTTTCCGTCCATCTTAGAAAAAAATTAGCAAACCAAAAGACTGATCATAACCTTGGTCCATTTTTTAGACACGGCATCATCATCATCATCATCATCATCATCATCATCATCATCATCATATTATTATTATTATTATTATTATTATTATTATTATTATTAAATGCATAGGCACATGTGTTTGAGATCACCATCCAACAGGAACATAAACAAAAATATCAGAAATAATGACTCGTGATTTTAAACATATTCCCATTAACATACATTGATGAACACTTATGCAAATTGCAGTTATAGTGATTGCATATTTGCATGCTATGGTCTCCTCAATTGCCCATCAACCGCTATAATATCAAGTCTTTAATGCAAATATGTTATTTCCAATGACTGCTATGATAATATCATTGGATGGAAAGGGGTTATATAGGACAATTTTTTTATTTTTTTTTAATAAACTATAGGACAATGTCTTTAATACTTTGAGATTATTGAAGATTCAATAATAAAGCTAAAAAAATAATTTATTTGCATGCATTCTATTCATTTTTTTATGATTAAAATTCCACTACTTTTTTATATTTCAAAATTTAAACTTGATATGGGTGGATATAAGTGCATAAATTTTAATTTTTTTTGTGCCTATTGTATAAGTGCCTATCATAATTCTATGTAAATGGGCATTGGAAAGCTCTCCTTTGCATGCTCATATTGGGAATATGAACTAGAAGAACAATTGGGGACTATTCGATTCCAAAATATAGTACAAGCATATAAAGCTTTTTATCTTCCAATAAATTTATCATAATTACCCTTAAAGCCAATGTCCTATAAAAGAAAAAGTGAATATCCCATAAGTCAACAAGTTTTTTTAAAAAAAATAATAATTCCAAACTATAATACAAAAAAGAAAAAAAATTCGTACAAGTATTTTTTTTAATGTTTAACATAAACGTTTTAAATATATATGTAAAACCAATTTAAAAAAATATATATAATTTAAAAGTATTTTTCTTCTCAACCATAAAATGCTTTGTCAGTTTAGAAAAATATAGTTATAAATTCAATAATAGTTCAAAGTATTGGTAATCGTAAGAGTTACAATTTAAAGATAATGAAATGTTATTGAGTGAAAAAAAACCAATATTTTATGTACAAGTATTTTTTAAAAAAACATTTAAGATAAATGTTTTAGATATATATGTATAACCAATATAAAAATTATAAATTAAAAGAGAAAAAAAGTTTTTAAAAAATATGTATAATTAATACAAAATATTTTAAATTTTAAAAATATAACCAATAAAAAAAGTATGAAAATTATAAATTAAAAGAAAAAATAACTTTTTTTATAAAATATGTGTAATTTATACAAAAGAATCTAAATTTAAAAAAAAAATACATCTATCATTGCGTAAAAAACAAATTATAAAATCTAAATCACTATAAAAATGAATAACCATTCAGTGATCAATGACCATCTAAAAAGATGTTTGCCATTACGTATTTTAAAAAAATTAGCGTAAATGTGTTAAATATATATGTATAACCAATATAAAAAAATATAAAAGTTATAATAAAAAGTTAAAAAAATAAAATTTTAAAAAAATATTTTTTTAAAAAAATATTCACTTAAATATAAAATAAAAGAAAAAATTCGTACAATTATCTTTTTTTTAAAATGTTTAACATAGACATGCTAAATATATATGTATAACCAATTTTTTTTTAAGAAAATTATAAATTAAAAGCATTTTTCTTCTTAACCATAAAACGCTCTGTGAGTTTAAGAAAAGTTCTTAGAATTGTAAGAGTTAAAATTTAAAGATATTGAAATGTTAATGAGTGGAAAAAGAAAAAAACTAATATCCTATATACAAGTATTTTTTTTTTAAATATTAACTTAAATGTTTTAAATATCCCATTATTAGGCTTACTTATTAAAATTTAAAATTATTTTATGTATAAATAAGATTTGTGTTATTGGGTCTTTTCATTTGGTTATTAATTTTTGTGCACATGTTTCTTCTTTTCTCTGTCTGTTTATCGTTATCATCTTCTTTGTCTGTTTATCGTCATCGTCTTCTCTGTCTGTGTTCAAAAGAATTTTGAATAAAAAAATACAAAAGTATTTAAATTTTTAAGTTAAATACAACATGACATATATCATTCTGTAAAAAAAATAAAAATTTAATCACTATAAAAATGAATGATTATTCAGTAATCATCCAACTCTTGCATCGTAAAAAGATGTTACCACTTAAGTATTTTACAGACTATTTTAATGTTTCCCTCTACTTCATGCATGGAAACTTTTAAACACTTAAGTCTATTAATAACGTATATTATTATGTCTATTGGGTGGAAAAATATTTAATATTTGAAATTCAAACTATTTTAATTTGAATTTTGAACTTGATTGGTATTGGAAGAGTTCAGCATTTAATGTTTCTGCGGTGAAAAAAAAGAATATATTATATATATAATAAATTTAAATATAATATAAAAGTAAAGATTAAATGAAAAAATATTTGAAAGTATAAAAATATATGTAGAGCTTATAAAAAATAATTTGAAATTTGAAACTTAACTCCAAAGAAATAGTAGTAATTAATATATCTATTACGAATAAGTCTAATTGTTGATGTTAATAATTAGTTGCCAATTAGATTAATAAAATTGGGAAATAATTAATCCTAAGATGAATGAGATATGAATGGAATCCTTATAGAAATGGGAGTTGCTAATGCTCATAATGATAAGATGGAAAATGAAAAATAATTATACTAGATATAGAATTTATAATCACAAATAAATGAAAAACATTTAATTTTAATTCAAAATTTTAAATATTTCAATTAAAAAGTTAGTACGAAAAGAGTTCAGTATTAATTAGTGGCAGACATGAGCATTAATATCACACTTCTTTTATAAAATTCAAATTTTGAATTTGGTATAGGTGGAAAAATAGTTTAACATCTTTTAGTGGGAGATAGCTGTATTAAAATACCATTATTTTTTACATGGGAATTACTGGCAGACATATGCATTAATACCCACTTATTTTTTAAAATTTGAAATTTGAAGTTGATATAGGTTGAAAAGTAGTTTAACATCTTTATCTTTTAGTATGAGACAGCTGTATAAAATTCTCATTATTTTGCTTACAAAAAAAAAAAATCCCATTATTTTTTACATAGGAATTAGTGGCAAATAGGTGCATTAATATCTTCTTCTTTTTTAAATTCAAAATTTGAAGTTGATATAGGTAGGAACAAGGTAGTCAAAATTGGGATTTTACCTAAAATCGGTAAGTGAATAAAAAATCATAAATCGTAAAATCGTAGATTTACATGCACTCTAAAATTAAATTTTTAAATACATATGCATATGTATAATTTTTTTTAAGAAAAATAGACTACCTCCCACCATCCTTATACATTTGCATACAATTGTCACACTCTAAGGGTCTAAGCTAATAAATCATTCAAGTTATTATCATCGAAGACATTCTGTTCCACAGGATCTTCAATTACATCATTCAAAATTGTCTTCATCTAAACTTTCATCATGAGATAAAATTCCTTCATTTTCCACAATCCATTCATCTTCGGATGAAACATCAACAATGCTATATTCAACAGTTTTTCTAACTTGTTTAACATCATTCTAAAAGTTAAAATCGGGATTTAAATCTTAAAATCGGGACGTAAGTAAATGTCTAAATCGGGATTTTATATTGGAATGAATTTTAAGTGAAATCTAAATCGTTTTAGCAAAAATAAATCGTTAAAATCGGAATTTTAAGATTTAAATCCAGACTGTAACTACCATGGTAGGAAAATAGTTTAACATATTTTAGTAGGAGACAGTTGTATTAAATTTTCATTATTTTCTATTGGAATTGTTAACTCTCAATAAATGTTTTTTTGCATAATTATCAAAAAACCAAAAGACCCCAAGAAATTTATGAAGTTGCACACACACATGTATACATATATATCAAAAAACCAAAACCATAATTATCAGACAACCAATAGATGTTTAGAAAACATGTAAGTTAAAAATGTGTGTAATCTTAATTATATTGATGATGTCTTTATGAATAGTTTGTAGTTTTAAATTTTGAATTTTTTTAAAAAAATAAAACTAAACAAACATATTGAATGAAATTTGTCATGCCATTTTTTTAAAAAATGATTACAAAACTATGATAGCCAAGAACATTTGGAATTTTAATAATGATGGCCTTCTGTATCATTTGTAAAATTTTTGTCTCTTTAAACCCCAAAAAGTATGTATAGTAAAGTGCGCTTTACAGTGACTTATAACATACATATTCACACAACAATAATATTTTTTTTATTATTATTATTTTATTATAAAGTGTGATTTTTGAAAAGAACTAATTTTGAAAAACACAATAAGATAAAAATTAATGACTAGCAAATATATAATCGCTTGAAATATGTGCTACATTTACCTACATAATCGCACAACTCGAAGAGACAGCTCTAAACTTGGGTAATGTATTACTTTTTAGCTTGATAAGATTGTGAATTGTACTGAAAAAATATATAAGGAATTGAATGTTTCTGCAGTGGGAGAGTATTGTGTTTAGCATTTAATGTTTCTGCAGTGAGAAAAAATAAATATATAATAAATTTAATATTATATAAAATTATTGATTAAATGAAAAAATATTTAAAATTATGCCTTCCAGATATTAAAATTATAAAAAAATATGTAAAGTTGTTAAAAAATGATTTAAATTTTAAATTTAACTACAAAAAAAATGACTTAATTATACTTTAAAAGAAGATAAATTAAAAATTTAAGTTAAAAAAATAATACATAATTTTTAACATAACCATTTTTTTTATAAACACATAACCGTTTTAAATATATATGTACAACCCATATAAAAATTATAAATTAAAAAACAAAAATTAAATTTTCAAAATATATGTATAATTAATACAAAATAATTGGATACTAAACAAAAATAAGAAATAATACAAATTTTTTATTTAAATAAAAAAATTACATCTATCATTCTACAAAAAATTAATTATAATAATCTAATCACTATAAAAATGAATGATTCAAAAAGAGAATAAAAAATTTTGAATAAGTATTTTTCTAAAAAAATATTTAACATAAACGTTCTAAATATATGTGTATAACCAATATAAAAATTATAAATTAAAAGATAAAAAAGTTAATTTTGCAAAAAATATGTATAATCAATATAATAGAATTCAAAATTTCAATTTAAATAAAAAAAATGACATTTATCGTTCTGCATAAAATAAATTATAAAAAAATTATCACTATAAAAATGGGATGTCGGGGATCCTACTTTTGTTTGTGTTCATTGTGGAGCACATATGTGATATCAAGAGCCAATTAAGAAAGATCACAAAGCCAGCAAACCAGAATTTAGTATGTGTTGCGTCAATGGAAAAGTTAAACTTCCTTTCTTAAAAGTTGCTCTGAATGCATTGCTTCAACTAACACAGTAATTCAATTGCATCGAGCCGTCATTTCTTATGCAATATAAGAGCATACAACATGATATTTTCCTTCACATCTTTTGGAAGAAAAGTGGATCAGTAAATTCAGGTTCTGGACCTTACTGTTTTCGGGTTGGAGGTCAGGTTTATCATTTAATGGGCAGCCTTCTTCTTATTGATCATCAGACTCCGAAGTTTGCTCAGCTTTATATATATGATACTGAGCATGAAGCTGACAACAGATTGGGCTGCCTAAGACATTGCAGTTTCCATTATTTTTTAATACATTCTTCTTTTTATAATATATTCTTTGTCATTATATTATTTAACAATTTTTTTAATATCTTTGCAGTTCTAAAAACAATGAAGATACGCTGGATCCTGAAATTGTGTCATCATTGAACGACAAGTTAGATAAACATAATAGTATTGCCCAATCTTTTCGATACGCCAAGGACCGTTACCATGAAGATACATTGAATGGTGTTAGGTTGAGGCTTATTCGAAGGCGTGGTAGTGATGGAAGGGTTTATAATCTTGCATCAGCTTCTGAGGTTACTTCTTTGATAGTTGGAGATATTGATAGCGCAATGGGTGAGAGGGATATCATTGTTGAGACTCAAAATAGAATTTTGCAGCGCATAGATATGAAGCATCCATTATACGTGGGCTTGCAGTATCTTTTGTTATTTCCATTTCCATGCGGTGAAGATGGTTATCGTGATGATGTCCAGCATTCTTCAATAACCTGTAGTAAAATAAGGGCAAGACAAACCATCAGCATGAGGGAATTCTTTTCATTTAGACTTCAGATAAGATCAGAGGAGTCTCATGTTCTCCATCACTCAAGAAAACTGTTCAAGCAATTCTTGGTTGATGCTTACGTAAAATTATTTGTGTCTCATGTATAATGTGTGTCAATTGCTTTAATTAATAATAAAAGAGGCATTAATGGTAATTAACGTTTTGACGTTTTGCATTAATGGTAATTGGCGTTTTGACGTTTCGCATTAATGGTGATTGACGTTTTAAGTTTTGAGGGAAATTATACGGAGTTAACTGGTGACATGGTTCAGTTATATAAAGTGGAAAAATGGTGAGTCTCTGATAACGCTAATCTCTCAGAATTCTCTCCTTCATATCTGTCCATAAAAGTTGTATCAGATCCCTGTCATAGAAGATACATGAAAAATAGAGGGAAAAGACTCTGAGAAACGATCTTCCATCATCAAAGTTTTTCCGCACTAATGGAGAAATGTACGCTCTTATGTGGTGAAAATCATGAATTCTCAAGATCCTGTATCATGTTCTTGAATGGGCATTGTTGAACATGAAATATTGAATTGCTGATGGGTTTTCTTACAGCTTACACTATGATAGAGTAAAGCAGAATTGTCGTAAAGCAGATGCTTGGTATGTGCTTAACTTATCTCTCTAATGATTACTACTGATAGACACTCAATTAAAAAAAAATTCATACAATTTTTTTATTATTATACAAGGGTGTTGATATGTTTTCTGATTTTTCATTTTTATTTAATCTGATTATTTCCTTCATGATAAGTGAAAAATTTAATTTTTTTCTTCATATGTTTTAATTGATTTTATTTTGTAGTATTGTTGAATCAATGAAGTGTATTGAAGACTAATATAGAGGAGAAGGTTTATTTTCTACTCTATTCACGGTTGTTTTTTTTTTTTATAGCATATTTGTTGTTTTTCATTTTTTTTTTCTTTTGCTTCTGTAGGGTGTTGTTCAATGTGCTGGATAGTATCGAGCACAAAAACTTTGACTCATTTTTTGACCGTTTCTTTTGGTAAGACAATATGCATCTCATCACTGTTGCTATTATATGGATTGCTGTATATGAAGATACCTTATTATTGATTGAGCGCACCCACAACTAGTAATAATTGTTCTGAATAGTATTGAGCTCAAGAATTTTTCCTCATATTTTGATGATTTCTCTTTGGTAAGACAATCTGTATCTCATATTCTCATCACTTTTGATGTTGTATGCATTGTTGTATATGAAAATAATCAATTATAGAGTACATAATTATATTTTATTTGCATAGAACACTGACACAGTTCTTTCTTTTAACGATTAACCAAACGACAAACACCGACAAATTTTTTGATCTTTTTCCTCCGTGCATCGCACGGGTACTGCACTAATCCTAAACTAACACACAAAAATTACACCTAATTCTTTTTGTAATATTTTCATAACTATTGATTTAACACAGTTAAGTATTTTTTTTAATATAAAAGAAATCACTTTTTATTAATTCTTAAATAATTCTATATATATATTATGATAAAATATTTTAAAGATAATACTGTTATAATTTTTTTCTTTAAAGTAGGTTTTTTAAATAAAATTAATATATAATTTTACATGTATTTGCTTACCAAAAAAAAAGATATATCTAACATAATTTAGTTTTTTTCCTTCTGCTTTATTTGTTGAGTCATTTATGTCGGCATTCTAAAAACAGCAAATATATTTTATTTTTCTTGATTTGAAGTTTAAAAAAATTATATAAATTTTTTAGCATTATAAACCAAAATCTTAAAATGACACAAGTTTAATAACAGGTGTATTTCTTAGGAGCTAAGATATTATTTTATACTAAGTTTAAACTTACGTCTATATCTATATAGTTCTCCTAAAATATAGATTTGCTTATCCTTACCCCCCAACATCCTGTTATTATTTGAAGACAGTTATTTTGCCAATACGATATTGGGTCTCAAACATATCTTATATTATTGTCGCCTAAACTTGCAACATATACCCAAAAAATATTGACGGATTAACATATTCTATTTCTATTACCTTTCTTTATATTGATTAACACTAAAGACTAAGAATCTGTTAAGATTGAAGGGCCAAAGCAAAGAAGTTATTTCATAAATGCTTTCCCGTCAAATTCTATAGCTAGGTGGTAATTGAAGTGAACCGAACTTTAAAGTCTATAAAAATAGCTCTAAACTTATAAAGAATATGTTAAACTAATACAAAAAGAAAAAGAAAAATATCAAGGCAATAAAATTCACATGAATTTGCCTATCTGCTTCAGCCTTGATACTAAGGGATTGATACAAGAGGTGAAGAAATACATCTCAAAATAAGAACTGTTTACCAAGCAGTTCCAAAAGATGAAAGATAAAGGAGAGAGAACCTGTCACTAATGGCACCTTGAGAGCAGTTGTGTTTGTGTACATTTGAAATGTCACAAGTCCAAACTGACTTTGAGAAAGAGGACTGTAAAAAAAAACACATGAATTGATCTACACTGCATGCTCTATCTGGTGATACTCAAGATTCCTGAGAACAATTCTGGCAAAGATTTTTGCTTCGAGTGGAGCAGTAGCTGCTGCTGCTGCGCCACGCAGAACTCTTGCTGCTCCTGCATTCTGCATGAGGCTAGCATGGTGCGTTGCGTGTCGCCCACCGGGAATTGTAAACTGCATTTGAAGGATCAACACACGAGAGAGACATGATCTCATCAGAACTCAAACCGAATATAGATGAAAATCAAGCAGGTTGCTATTGTTACCTGGAGGAGTGCAAATGCTGCACAAGCTTTGAGTATAGATGATGGATTTCGTAGCATAGTAACAAATCTTCCAATTTCAGCACCACTGAGGAACACTCAAAATAAAATAGGGTAAATATACTGACAATGACCAAATCACACATAGTTGATAGAATAAGAATTTGAGAGCAATGAAAGAAGAATTGCATTCACTTTGGCATTAGAAAACACAACATAAAATTTTGATGCCAAAACCAAGAATACCACAGTAGCCGGTGGCTGAAAAATGATATTGTATCATCAGAAAATATGACTAAATAAGGCATGAGGTAGAAAGGTACAACTGTAATGAAAAAGAGCTACTTTTGCTGGTATCAGAAGGAAAGAGAAACCTGCATCTCAGATGCCCTGCTTCTTGAATACGAGAACCTTCAGTAACCTGTGCTAATGCTGCAGGAGCTGATGATGCTGCAGCAGCTGCAAATGCTTGTGGATCAGTAAACATAAAGACAAAAGCTTCTATGTGTTTCAAAGCCATCCTTCTAGCTCCATCCAAGCTCACACTCTTAGAAATACTTTCTGACGCGGTGCCTACTAAAGCAAATTCATCCATTCTGCAAAACGCACCATGATGCTCAAATAATATGCATTAAGTGGTCTCTTATATCCCACCTAAAGTGGTTAACCAATTTTTTTTACTACAGTAAAGTCTCCATTTTCATTTGCTTCTGTTAATGTGAGCTGGGAGAAAAAAGCAATACTTCCCAGAATCATAGTGATTCAACATTTGTGTAACTAAATAACTATTAAGTGGAGAGAAGGGAGTTTATACTTGGGAAGGGAACTAAATACTCATCCATCAAAACCATGATGCACCTTCTGAGGTATGCTGTATATATGAAGGTTTGTACAGCCTGATTAATCCTCCAGTCATAATTAGCCATAGACAGAACATTCACATGCAGGCATTTTATCCATATAATTGGACGAACACTTCTTAAAAAACATGAGCAAATTAAATACAACTGTCAAAAAGTTATAGACTCCCATTATCATAGATGATCTCAATCCTTACTACTCAATCTTCACTTTTGGGGAATGGAGGTATATCATCAATTGCAAAAACATAAGGATGATAAGAATAAGCTTGGGCTTAAAAACTATAAGCCTTCAATGAAATGTAGAATCATATAAAGCAACTTGGTCATGTACACTTGATTCTCATAACAAACTTCAAGGTTCTCCTCATCCATTCGTTCCCGGTCTCAGTTTTCTAGAATGAGGACCATAAACTAATAGACAGAGAAAATACCAACATCTGAACATTGTGTATCCTATATTTGACTATTCATACAAACAAGTTATATTCAAAACTGTATTCCCGCATCCAAACCCTGTTTTCTTTTTAAGACTGAGGCCACAGAGTTCAGCACAAAAAGTCATCAGTTGAAATTTAATCTTCAATAAAGGGCAACAATCAAATGAAAAATAAACTATATGAGCATTCTAAGAAACAAAACAAAAAGAATAATAGAGACAGACTGTGGATTTCAATCATGTTAATTACCTCCCATCAAACATGTAAGCCAATGCCAACGCAGCCATGAATCGTGCCATTTTTGATACTGATGAAGAACAGAGATCAACAAGGGCCGAAACCCCACCTTCCTCCACTATTCGTAGAGCATTACCAGGGTTGAAAGCAAGATTCCATAGTGCTCCTGCAGCAGTTTCATGAACATCCTGAAAGTGGAAAGTGGCTTGGAATTAATCAAGATTTTAAAAATATAAAAATGTTAGAAGGATACACAGACAAAAAACATAATTTTTTTGTGGGAAGGAAAATACTTATGGAGACAGTATGAAGGTGTCAGAACTCACATATATTAGACTATATAAAGTAATGCCCATAAGTGTCTAAAATATGGAAGATTAACGACAAGGCAAGACGAGATATTTATATGGTAGCTCATAATGCATTAAAAAATGCACCAGCCACCAAGGAGACAGGCTTTTGGTACAATGGCTATACTTATGTGTATGCAACTGACAATTATGTTATTCTTTCTATCATCAGATTCAACTGGGAAAGGGTTTAGTATATATGGTGAGAAATTCCAAAACTACAATACCACAATTAAACTTTTTACCATAAACTATAGAAGTCACTTTCTTAAAACTAAAGGAAGATGCTGCCAACAGCAGCAGCAAGCAGAAAGTATAAGTGTGTTTAACCACCTGCTTGACCCAGACCCACTATCATGTGGAACACATTCATTAATCACTTAATAGATGACGAAGAGTGTTGTATGCTATAGTTAATATGAAGTTATGAACAATTGTTAATACAACCAAAAAGAGGAAAAGGAAGGCACCAATATAAGTGCAAAAAGCTACTCCAAAGCAACTTAAAAGACTGCTAATAGTAACAAGGCCAACAAAGAAATAATTTATCCACCAAAATGGGATATTTTTTTCAGCATTGTTATGCAAATGTGTAGTGCTGATTAAATAAATATATCCATAGAAATTGAACATCAATGAAATAAATTACCTCTGCTTCGGACCGTGCCAGTGCAATCAGAGGGGCAACACCTCCTTCTCGTCCAATGGCAATGCTAAGCGAACAAAGACCAACATTAATGAAAATAAGTATAATCTAGTGTAGAAAGATAATGAAATTATGGAATGCTACTTGCATGAAAAAATTCAAATCCATATATTAAAGAAAAGAAAAATGTCACAAATCTTTCATTACAATTAAGAATATTTTAGAAGAAACCAACAACAACAAAAAATACAAACACACAAAGGGAACATTGAACTAGAATAATTTATCATATTAGAGAAACAGAAAAGTATAGACCGGAAAAGGTCCTCTAATTCCTGTTCCCTATTTTTGGCAAGGTCTATTAGTTGGAAACTATTTATGATGCTATTAAGAGGGAGAAAAGAAAAGCATATGCTGTGTGTAAACTCACACCACATACTACGGAACATATAGTAGTCTTACTAATTACAAGATACCAACAAACAATATACAGTCAACCTAGGCACTAAAGTAACAAGCAAGGTAATCAAAATCGATATCCTACCAAGGATCGGAAAGGGGAGGGAAACTCGTAAATTGTGGAATCGTAACCCGTATCATAAAGATCCTACCTAAAGTACAAAACTATATTCAACTATATATACATATATATATATATATATATATATATAATGTGTGTGTGTGAAGAAAAATAACCCTCAAATCACTTCTAAAATTTAATTTAAACTAGGACATTCTTTTGATGTCATTTTTTGTTATGAAAGTATCCATATTTAAAATAATTAGTGATTAATATTTAATTATAATCTCATTTAATATAAATATGAAAAAATCTATTATGCTTTATACTTTAAATATGCAAAATATATAATTGAATAAAGAGTAAACATCCTTTTTGGTCCCTGGCAATATCCACGAAATCCTTTTTAGTCCCTGGCAATAAAAAAGGACCAAATTGGTCCCTAAAATGTTGAAAAAAGGACCAAGGAGTACTTATTACAATTGACAGAAGGACTAAAGTGGCCCTTTTTCATAATTTTAGGGACCAATTTGGTCCTTTCTTATTGCCAGAGACTAAAAAAGATTTCGTAGATATTGTCAGGGACCAAAAAAGGTGTTTACTCTTGAATAAATATGCTCAGACTGTCGAGCATTTGAAAAAGAAAAAGCACCAAATTAAATTGCACAAGAACCTGACTTTCTAGAATAACCCAGCAGAACAATCACCCTCCCCGCCTAAAAAAATTAACTGAATATATTCATAGTTTCCACAGCTACAGATCTCCACCAAACACTTGTGCCTTGTTGTGCCACAAAGGAACAACCATCACCACTAAAAAGCCTTACAACATGCAGAAACTTATCTTTTCCACTGCATATGTACCACATTTAAGTTGTCAAGAGTATCCTTGGCACTTGACCGTCCTTTGCAATGTAACTCCAATGCAATCAAACTTGACAGGATCCCTGAAAGCCTTCACGCCTTGCACTCAAATCCTCCATGCCATATTTTTAATTCAAGTGAATAAACCATTTAACTAGATTTTGGGTCCCGGTCTATAGAAGTTTTGGCTAATGAATCTCAATTTGATGCAAGACTACAAGAGTTATTATGAAAAATTAGTGGGAGGAATAAAGAAGAAAAAAGTACAGGATAAGTCCAAAACTGTAGCAGTGAGGACTGAGGAATCTAATATAATATGCAATTATGATTACAATAACACTTGTGTTACCACTCGAATAACCTGAATTCAATCAGAAAAAGAATATCACTTATTAAACCTTAGGCCTATTTGGATCAAGGGAATCGGAGATACAGATTTGGAACCTAGATAATTATGCAAGATACGGTAATAGGTCTTAAAAGGTCCAAAAACATTTTTAAGGTAAAAAAGAAAACGGATAAGGCTTCTCTAAAGTGAGTTTGTTTGTAAAGAGCACATATAAAAGATGCATCAACCCTTAACTTTAATTTAAAGTACAGCGTCATCTTAACTTACAAAAATTCGAAGGGTGGATAAACTTTTACTTGTGCAATTAACAGACGGGCTTACCTTAGAGGGAGCTTTTGTCTCAAAAAAAAAAGTGGTGAATAGAATATTCTAAGATGTTAAATTTTTTGTGGTTCATCATAAGGATTTCAATTTAAAATACGATTAGAGATAGGATTAAAAATATTGGGATCATGAAAGCAGGTTTGAAAATTCCAAAACCCTCAATATCATTTTTGTTTAAAAAGAGAGGGAGAGATTTGTTAAAAAGAGAGAAAAATATAGGAAGAACCACAAAGAATTCCTCTGGAACACAAAAGAGGAGAGAGGGAAATGAAAGGAAACAGATCGGCATAAGATCAATACAATAAACTAGCCTAAATCCAAAAATAGACAAGTACTACACTCTAAAAGAATGTAATCTATCAGTCATAAAAGAGAAATATTATTTTCAAGTCGGCGAATGGTCTACTCCAATACTCCATCATATATGATAATAGTTCAAAAAAAAATGTCTAAAGAATCGAGATTCACAAGAGCAATATTATCAGGATAAAATATAAATGAAACTCTTAAATTACCTATTGGCTTCAGAAACTGACAATCCCCAGAGAGCACCAGCAGCCCTCTCTTGAAGTCCAGGGGAGGCATTAGAACAAGATTGGGCAAGAGCAACCTACAAAACCACAATATGTAAGCATCAAAACACAACTTTTTAGCCTCCAGAAAAAAGAAATGCTATGGTAAAATAATTTATATGAGATCCACAAAAAGACTATTTTTTTAAAAAAATGAATTCTTTGTAATGCATTATTGGTGAACTTTTGGTGTGCCCTAGGTCCTTGGACCAAGTTTTGATTATCAGCTTTAATGCTTTTAGAAGTGGCTAAAGTATTGTGGCAATGTGAAATCAAAACTACAATTTGGGGTGTATGGTTGGAGCATACCGCTCGTATCTTTAAGGAGCTTTCCATAGCAAAAAAGCTAATTTGGGAAAAGATTAGACACTTAGTTTCTGTTTGGTGTAAATCACATTGTCTTTTCAAGGAGGGTTTCCCTAACAAATATGTTGAGGAATTGATTTAATGAAACTTGTTTTTTAATCAAAATAAAAATAAAAAGCATGTCAAGGTGGTTTGTTAACCAAAAACCTATAGCACAAAGAAGAAGGTGGAAGAGGTGCTTTAAAGATTACCCACCACAGAAAATTATGGAGGGTGCAAAGGAAATAGATTGCTTAAAAGGGTTTCATAAAAGTTTTGAAATGGCTTCTGAGTAGGAGGTTAAGGGAGAGTTGTTTAGAGCTTGCTTTTAGTTTAGAATCTTCCTTGTTACACAAATTATTTTTTAGGAACTTTTTTAGTTATAGGTTGGGACTGTCTTGTGGTTTCTAGAGTCAGACTTGCATTTATTTTTTCCTCTCTAAGCTTTGTGGTTTCTTTTGGAAGATTTCTTATCCTCACTGGTACCTTTTTCTTTCTATTTAATAATAATTATTTTCTATTTTGTTTGAAAAAAAGGTTAGCTAAACATGGTAAAAAAAATACCAAGGCCTGAACTCCACCAGCAGCTGCAATGGCCTCTCGATTTCTATCATCAAAAGACAAATTCCAAAGTGCACCAGCAGCTTCTTGCCTGCAAAAACATGATTTAAAGTCAAATCAAAAGAGGAATAAATGTAATATTTTTGCAGGTACAAGAGTACAGTTCAAAGAGAAGGAGCACTAAAGGGAAAACCAAAAACAATAACCTTGAAAAAAATAGAGGAAATTTATCTAAAAAAAAGAGATGGTCAGAATGCAGAGCATCAATGAAGCGGAAGGATCCTTCACACACACAACACACACACACGTCTACTAGGAAACAAAATTAAATAAAAAACAGGTTTGAAGCTGCTCCAAGCTACACGTCTACTAAAGGGTAGGGGTTCTTGGGTGTGTTAAATTCATAGCAGAACATTCAACAAAATAAATAATTATAAAACTATTAAATAACAATCATATTTTAGGAAGGAGAGAGATGGTCAGATAAAGATAAGTTTGGACTGCCACACACTGTTTTATAAGGTAAGGCTACAAGGTGAAAACGATTAAAACCAAACTTTCACAACACACTTTTACTCTTGAAACAGAGGCTATTAAGATGAAGCACGTAGTTGACAAGGAGGATATTAAGAACGTTGAGAAGAAGCCTGCAATTGAAGGAGTGGTGTTGAAACTCAAAGAAAATGGAGAAACGAAGGGAAGATAGTGGTGGTACCAAGAGAACAACCATTAGGTTTTGCAATGAAAGAGCACGACGGAGAAGCTATGCGAAGTAAAGATCAAAAGAATACGAGGAAGGTTCAGAAATCACATGTTTTGGTGACATCACACCCACCGATGGTGGTATTTGAACCACCACCATTGCCAGAATCACCAGACTTGAACTTTCTTGAAAGAGCAGAGAAGTCTCCTCAACACAGCCTTGGAGAGAGATAATGGCAGCAAACGCGTCTAAAGAGGAGGGAGCGTACTTGGTCATGAAAGGGCTTACGAAATTTGGTACAAGTCGCTAGTAAAACAGATAAGGCCTAAAACACATTCAAAACATTCCCATCTCAACTCAACGAAAAAATACCCTTCCTTTTTGTTAATGGTTCCTTTTGAGCTAGTAAGCCCAAACTGTTGCCTGGCCTGTTCGAATATTGAGAGGAAGCCATAGATGAGGGAGAAGGAGAGAACAAGGAAGAAGAGAAACTGAAAAGCTGTGTATTATTATTATGTTCATACAAGGCACCTAAAGGATATATATAAAACAGAAAGACAAACAGAATTGTAACAACCCAAAACAGAAAGATAACAAACTATAAAGGGGAAAAGATCTGCTACATGCAGATACAGTGAAATATAAAGGTGCACAACAGTAAGACATAAAGGTATATATCTAATACACCCCTGCAAACTCAGGGATCTTGAGGCAAGTAATCAAGAACGCTGAGTTTGGTCCTCAATTCTGCAAAACGAGCAGGAGATAAAGCCTTGGTGAGAGTATCGGCAATTTGGGCAGAAGCAGGAATGTGGGAGACAACAAGATCACTAGCAAGAACTTTCTCCCATACAAAGAATATATCCAGCTCCATATGCTTTGTTCTAGCATGTAGAACAGGGTTGTGAGATAGGGAAACAGTGCTCAAATTGTCACAGAACACATGAGGAGTAGTAAAAGGAACTTGCAATTCCTTAAGGAGGGACTGGATCCAAAGTAATTCAGCACATGTGAGAGCCAAACTTCGGTACTCAGCCTCGGTGGTTGACCTTGCAACCAATGTCTGTTTCTTTGACCACCAAGAGACAAGATTGGGACCAAGAAAGACAGCAGCCCCTGATGTAGACCGTCTATCATCCGGGTCATTGGCCCAATCCGAGTCACAGAAAGCAGTAAGTGAAAGAGGGTGCTGATCATCTGCACGTTGAAGAACAAGACCAAATGTGATGGTGCCCTTGAGGTATCTTAGAATTCTCTTTACTATTTTCCAGTGATCATCCAAAGGTTGACCCATAAATTGGCAAACCTTGTTGACAGCATAACTGATTTCAGGTCGAGTAATTGTTGCATATTGAAGGGCACCCACTACTGACCTGTAAAGATGAGGATCAAAAAAATAATTGGACCCAATCCTGGACAGTTTGCAGCTCGAGGGCATAGGAGATGAGATTCCTTTTGCTTCATGCATATCAGCTCGAGTGAGCAGCTCACGGATATATTTAGCTTGAGATAAAAGTAAAGCACCCGAAGAGTAAGATTTCACCTCTATACCAAGGAAATATTCAAGGGTGCCAAGGTCTTTTAAAGCAAACTGTGAGTGTAGCTGAGTAATGAGCTGCTGTATATAGGAAGAACTGGTTCCAGTTATTATTATATCATCCACATAAACCAGAAGGTATGTACAGTGAGATGAAGTCTTGGAGACAAATAAAGAAGAATCACAGCAGCTGGACTTGAAACCCAGCACTAGTAAGGCATTTTTCAGCTTGTCAAACCAGGCCCTTGGTGATTGTTTTAGACCATATAGAGCCTTGTTGAGCTTGCAAACTAAACTCTTGTCTGTATTTTCAAACCCCGGAGGCTGACTCATGTAAACAACCTCTTGTAAATCACCATTTAAAAAGGCATTATTGATGTCCAGTTGTCTAATAGACCAGGAGTGAGTCAGAGCTAAGGTGAGCATGATCCGAACAGTGACTGGTTTGACCACTGGAGAAAAGGTCTCATTGTAATCAAACCCTTGTTGTTGATGAAAACCCTTTGCCACAAGCCGTGCCTTGTATTTATTAACAGTGTCATCCGGATTCTCCTTGACTTTAAAAACCCATTTACATCCAACAGCCTTTCTGTTTGTAGGCAAAGCAACAAGATCCCAAGTGTTGTTAGACATTAAAGCATTATATTCCAGTTTCATAGCTTCCAACCAAGGTGGACTAGATAAAGCTTGTTTCACAGTAGATGGTTCAAAGTGAGCAATTAAAGCAATTGACCTGGCCCTAGCCTTGGATCTAGTAACAATTGACCTAGGTGGTGACACATCCCTAATTGCATTGGAAGGCACATATTCAGAAACAGAGGATGAGGAAGTAGGGGATAGAGTGGTAGAGGAGGAGGGAATGGGAGATAAAGGTTCTGAGTTAGAACTGGAAGAGGAGGAAGGCTGCACTGGTGTGGCAGGAGAGGATTGCAAAGATTGAGGAATAGACTCTAAGGGAGGAGGAGAAGAAATGACAGAATGTGATGGAGAAGAAAATAAAGGAGATTGGCTGGAAGGAGGAGAGATGGGAAAAAGGGGAATATGAGCAGGAACAGGGCTGCTAGATGGAGGAGCAATAGTAGGAGATGTCCAGGAGGAATAAGGAAACCGATATTCATTGAATAACACATCTTTAGAGATGTAAACTCTGCCTGCTTTACTCAAGCACACATAACCTCTATGACTGATGGAATAGCCAAGAAATATGCATTCTTGTGAACGAAATTCAAGTTTGTATCTATTATAGGGTCTTAGGAAGGGAAAGCAAGCACACCCAAAAACTTTGAGAAAATGATAGTCAGGGTGCTGTGTGTATAGTTTGGTGAAAGGGACACCAAACTTTAGAGAGGCAGTAGGGAGTCTGTTAATTAGAAACACAGCTGAGAGGAATGCATAGTCCCAAAATTTTAATGGCATTGAAGCATGAGATAGAAGAGTGAGTCCCATCTCAACAATGTGACGATGTTTGCGCTCAACAACCCCATTTTGATGATGGGTGTGAGGACAAGCAAGTCTATGGCTAATCCCATGAAGTTTGAGGTAATCAGTAAATGAACGAAATTCCCCACCCCAATCTGTCTGCAAACCTTTAATAGGAAGTTGGAACTGTGTAGTTATCATGGAATGAAATTGTTTAAAAACAAAGAGAGCTTCAGATTTCTGTTTCAAAAGATAAATCCAAGTGTAACGAGTGTGTGCATCAACAAAGGAAATGTAGTAGGAATATCCCAAAGTAGATTTAAATGGTGCAGGTCCCCAAAGATCACAGTAGAGTAAGGCAAAAGGTTGATTATATTCTGTTAATGAAGGAGATGAAGGAAGTCTATGTGCCTTACCAATACAGCAAGAGGAACAAAAATCATTGACATTTTTATTAGAAGTGGGTATATTACAAGAATGAAGAACATTTTTCATGGTGGCATGATTGGGATGCCCTAATCGACAATGCCAAAGAAAGTATGTCGACTGAGTAGGAATACAGGACTGAACAACAGAATCACAAGGTTGGTCATCAACATGATGATCACCAGTATTATTACAACTTTGTACACTATTACAGAGAGGAGAAACACTAGAATTGACAGTGTTGGAACTTGAAGAGACTGATGACACAGCTTGAGTGATAGGCTTCTGAGGAAGTGTGACGTCTGAGAAGCAATATAGACCATCACTGCCAAGAACTCCTCGAAGCAGAATCTGATGAGATCCCTGAGTTTTAACAAAACAAACATTGGGATGAAACTCAAAGTAGACACAATTGTCTCTAGCAAATTGACTAACACTCATGAGATTTTTCATTATGGAAGGAACCAATAGAAGATTTTTAAGATGCAAACGTTTATTAGAGTCATAAGGAGACACGAAATTTGAAGAACCAATTGCTTTAATTGCCAAACCTTGCCCATTGCCAATGATGACTTGATCCGAACCACTTAGTTGTTGGCTCTGGAGTAAATTCATAGGATTTCCTGTGACATGGTGAGATGCTCCTGAGTCAGGGAACCACTCAAGAGCCGAAGGAGTATTAGGAGTTGGCAACAAGCCAGGTTGAGCTGCTATCATGGCCTGTGGTGCAGTAGACATAGGCCTAACATATTGATAGGAACGTTGCTGATGCATTGGTTGATGTCTCTGAGGAAAGAACTGACCATTTGATGGAGCTTCAGGCGGTGGAAGGTTGGGAACGAAGTCTGCATCAAAACGATGCCAACAGGTCTTCACGTCATGACCGAACTTGTGACATAGTTGGCAATAAACTTGCAGTCTGGTACCACGCCCTCTACCTCTGTTGAACCTTCCATTAAAGCGTCCTTGGCCTCTACTCACACCATTGGAACGAGAGAAATCATCAAAACGTGACTGTTGAGGCAACTGATCAGTGCTCTGTTTCTGGTTCGCGAAAATAGGGGCAAACAGAGGATCTGTTGCAGACGTGTTGCTCTGTTTCTGAGCCACATTCACATTGACTGATTCAAGGAGAGATTCATTCTGTTTCAGAAGCATTTGTTCATGCGTCATTAGCTCAATAGCTAGATCCTCAATAGAATAAGGATTTTCCCTGCCATGAACAGTGGTAACAAAGGCATTGTATTCCACTGGAAGTCCTTCCAGTATGTAATCGGTTCGATCTTCATTTGTGACAGGGTTTCCTATGGCTTTGAGCGAATCACACAGGCTTTTGATTCGAGTTAAGTATTCCTTAACAGATCTATTACCTTTCTTGATGGACCTGAGCTCAGAACGTAAGTGACGAGATCTGGACTTCATCACTCCATGGAAGAGCTTGTGAATTTTATCCCAAGCTTCATGAGCATACTTAACCCCAAGGATTTCGTTCACAACCGATTCGGAAATGGTAGACAAAAGCCACGATAAAAGCATCGAGTCCTGTGTGATCCACTGTACATACTCCGGACTCTGACTCTCATTGTCGCGATCTTCCACAGTCTTATACTGAATGGGAATTTTCGGATTTATGAGATGACGATGCAACTGGTGAGATGTGATAATCGGTTCAATTATCTGATTCCAGAACAGATAATTATCCTCTGTGAGTTTGACGGTGATTTGATGATTGAAGAGAAGAGGTGCGCGATTCTCCATTGAAGGTGAACTTCTATGTGAACTCGACTCGTTGTTGTTGGATGGAATGCTGTTATCGGATTCGGAAGCGGAAGCCATAGTAAAGCTCGAAAAATGGACCAGGCCCCTCAGGATGAGGGCTCTGATACCATGTTCGAATATTGAGAGGAAGCCATAGATGAGGGAGAAGGAGAGAACAAGGAAGAAGAGAAACTGAAAAGCTGTGTATTATTATTATGTTCATACAAGGCACCTAAAGGATATATATAAAACAGAAAGACAAACAGAATTGTAACAACCCAAAACAGAAAGATAACAAACTATAAAGGGGAAAAGATCTGCTACATGCAGATACAGTGAAATATAAAGGTATATATCTAATATGGCCTAATCAAACCAAAAACACATGTTAATTGCCCATAAAAAATAGATCATAACATCATCTTTTCTTGAATGTTATCCACGGAGTGTTTCAAGTCTCACGAAATCAAACTTATCTCCTCATCGTGCCTTCGCCTAGAGCAGGCAATCATCCCTTGCGCTATCAATTCTAAATACTATGGGTCTGCCAACAATGAGACAAGGTTGGATACGTTTCTTGATTACCCTAAACCTCGCTTTTTCACCTTGCCGACATGTCGACATTTGTGAACAAGAGGAATGATGAAGGGTTCGCCAAAATGGACACTAGGGATTGTAATGTGACTCTGGTGGTGTTATTTTTTGGGTCTTACCTTTTGGAGTGGTTGGTGATTGGTGCTTGTACAAATGTCAAACAAAGTAGCTTTACGTTGGAGGTTTTGACTCACTAGTTCCCCAGTCAAGGGCAATGCTCTTTGTCTGCTAACAACTGGGGGGACCTTGATGACAGGAGGTCGATTAAGATTAATACAAGAGAAGATAGTATTCAAGTTGTCATGACATCTACAAATTTGGTGGAGATGCAGGGGAGCAATGTGACTAATAATATATGGTGGAAAGATTTCTTTCATGTTGGTTCAACTGATTTTGCTTTGTCTTTCCCACAAAGTAAAGATGGAGGAATTCAAAAAGGATTGCAACAGGTTCTAAATTGGTATAGATGGTCTGAATCATTAGAGTGCATTATTATATATGGTATGTCTTCTATTGGTTCATATATTGATTTAAAATTCCAAGCTACTCTTTTGGATGCTGCTTGGAAAAAATGGTTACAACATTTCGATTTAGAACAATCTAATCTAGAATGGGGCTGCCGGAATGCTAGTAAAGAGTTGAAGGACCTTTATGTTAGGATCATTTTCCCCATTATTGGAAGAGTGAAGAATGCAAATAATGGGATTTCAAAGGGTTATTCTTATTTTGGCTTCAACCATTAGGTCGATGCATTGAATGCTCAAGTGTGTTGTAATAACCCAGAAAATTAATAGTAATTTATAATAATAATAATAATAATAATAATAGTATATACCCTTATGTATGAGATTATAGGCATTGAATGCTGATAGTGTGTCATAATTTAACTTTAAAGGTGTAACCTTAATTAGTGTTAATTGTAGTCATAACGCTCAGCAGTTATGGTTGGTTATGACGATAATTATTATTATTATTAATTTTGTAACCATTAATATATTAATAATATTTAAAATTTTACCTGCAATTTTTATAATCAAAATAAATGTGATAACTGTTACCTGTAATTAATGTTTCGGTTTATTTTTATAACCATTAATAATATTTAAAATTTTACCTGCAGTTTTTATAATCGGAATAAATGTGATGACCGTTATTAATGTCTCGGTTTTAAAATTTCAGCTATAAATAGGAGTCAACCTAACCAAACCAAACCACTTTTTAATTCTCAACATTTCTCTTCTCCTCTACTTTCTCCTTTCTTACTTCAAATTTTATTTTACTTTGGTTACCAACCATTTTTATTCCCCCACTCACTTTTCTTCTAAAAGGTAGCCAACACGGAGACCAGGTAATCCTAATTTCTACGTGGTTGTAGATTTGTTGTGTATGAGACTTTTATTGGGTAATCCTAATCCCTAGGTATTTTTAGATTATATTTTATGTGAAATTTGGTAATGTAATCCTAATCTGGTATAAGTAATCCTAATCTTTAGGTAGTTATATGTTGGTATAAGAAGTAATCCTAATCTTTAGGTAGTTATATGTTGGTATAAGTAATCCTAATCTTTAGGTGTTCTTAGGTTATAATTTTGCTTTGGAAACTTTGTTATGATGATTGAATTTGGGTTTTACTATAATAGATATTGAATATGAATATTGTGATATTATTGAAAGATTGAATTTGGAAATTATGAAAAATATTTGAGAAAACTTTCCAATTATAAAGATTGTGACAAAATTGAATTGATTGTGTGTGATTGTAATACATAATAGTAGGAAGATAGCTTTGGGATGGTACCTCCCAAAGTGATGAACACAACTCTTGGACTTTATGCCTCCAATATATTTATACGATGTGAACAGAGAATATCTGTTATTCTCAAAGTAGTATCTGGCAGGATATCCGTGACACTAGGAATATGTGAATTAATTATGGCCAATGTGATTTGTTTGTGACTGACAGGGTTTCCCAGGTCACAGGGTAGACTGGCAGAGTTTCCCGAGTCTACCATGGTTCTCTTCTCACTACTCCACTAAATAAACTTAATAAAAATTATGAATGATATTTGATTCGATGTGAATATATGTTGAAGTTGATATTTGATTTGATTTGATTAATGTGGAATTGATATTTGATTTAATTTCATTATTATTTACATTAATTGTATTTTGATTAGGATTACCAGCTTTACTGACTTTTATGTTTGTTTAACTGCAATGATCCTTTACGAGGGAGCATATTTTTAGTAAATCAGATTACAAAAGATCGGGCTAGAAGTGGGCAGTGAGGATCTATGTAGCACCGATACGACACGCGACACGTGACACGACACGACACGACACTCCGACACGTCAATCCTAAAAAATTGTGGATTTCGACACGTTGGGACACGTTTTAATATTAAATAATATTTTTAATTTATATAGAGTATATTTCATTTAATGTTTAATAATTTAACAAAAAAAATGAAACTAAATTAATAATACTCATCAACACGTTATAAAGATGGAAGCTTTAATAAAAAAAATAATAACTGGGATGAGAGAGATATAATATCAGATAGAGAGAACAAATCATATTAGAGAGAGACCAGAGAGAATGAGATACAACAAGAGCGTAATAGGAATTGACAACAATGAAGCTGAGATGATCTCTTATCTACTTAAGGGGAAAAAAGACAAAAAAAATAAAATTGATATGATCAGGTGGAAGCTTTATTAATATATTTTAATTTTAAAAAAAAAAATCAAAAAAAAAAAAAATTAAAAAAATTACGAAAATGCCATTTGACCGTGTCGGATACGGTCAAATTCGCGTGTCGGAATGGTCAACGTGTCGGAAAATGGTCAAATTCGCGTGTCGGAATGGTCAACGTGTCGGAAAAAGTCAACCGCGTGTCCGACACCGTGTCGGAGCGTGTCGGACTCGACTCTTCCTATTTTTACAAGTGTCCGTGCTTCTTAGGTGAGGATCACGAAGCAGCCTTTCCTGGCTAGATTATAAGTTTAGAAATTTTTGAGATTTAAATAAATGCATAAGACATATTTCCTTTATTTAAACTTTAGTCTTTGGTTTTATTTGAATGTAATAAAGAGCCTTGCACTTGTCCCTGTACTGGTGCGGCGGTAACATTTCCCCAAATTTGATTAATTTGAACTTCCGCTGTTATTTATAAAATTATTGAATTTATTTACGCTATTATAAATTGATAGAAATTTGGGGTGTTACAAAATGGTATCAGAGCCCCTGGTTGCGGCTGGGATTTGCTTTTGATACTGACTCGAAGGATCAAAGATCACAGAGTTAAATAAATAAATAAGTACATAAATAATAAAATTAAATTAAATAAAAATTTAAACGTGAGAGATAGGTAGTAAAAGGTTATTTTTCGTGTCCTTTAAATATGATTTATTTCTTTGAAATTTTGATGATTATATGTTTGGAATTATTTTGTGATTTAAAATTATTATTGATATTATTCTTTAAATTATTTTATACGCTATCTTTAGTAACTCGTTCTTATTTTAATAAAGGTAATTAGCTTTCTTTTATTGTTGCCCTTGTATTGATTAAAAGTTTTCTAGCAAATGAAAGATAATATATGCAATAAAAATTTCTATTTGTTTAAAGAAGATATTCAGTTTCGAAACTTTTTTATAGCTTGATTAAATTTAACAATTCATTAATTTATAGTGTTTTAAATTTATTGTGTTCTACGTTGTCTTGTTTGCTTAGTTATGCATAACTCTTTGTAGTTTGCTTACTTTTTTTAAGGGGGTTTCAAAAGAAAAAAAAATTAAGTTTTGAGGACGAAACTTCTTTTAAGGAGGGTAGAATGTAATACCCCATATTTTTATTGACCTTAACCTTATGCCTTTTAGTTAATTTGAGTAGCTCAAACTTTTAAGTTTCGAGAACGAAACTTCTTTTAAGGAGGGTAGAATGTAATAACCCAGAAAATTAATAATAATAATAATAATAATATGTACCCTTATGTATGAGATTATAGGCATTGATGGCTGATAGTGTGTCATAATTTGACTTTAAAGGTGTAACCTTAATTAGTGTTGATTGTAGTCATAACGCTCAGCAGTTATGGTTGGTTATGACGATAATTATTATTATTAAATTTGTAACCATTAATATATTAATAATATTTAAAATTTTACATTCAGTTTTTTATAATCAAAATAAATGTGATGACCGTTACCTGTAATTAATGTTTCGATTTATTTTTATAACCATTAATAATATTTAAAATTTTACCTGCAGTATTTATAATCGAAATAAATGTGATGACCGTTATTAATGTCTCGGTTTCAAAATTTCAGCTATAAATAGGAGTCAACCTAACCAAACCAAACCACTTTCCAATTCTCAATATTTCTCTATTTCTCTTCTCCTCTACTTTCTCCTTTCTTATTTCAAATTTTATTTTTCTTTGATAACCAACCATTTTTCTTCCCCCACTCACTTTTCTTCTAAAAGGTAGCCAACACGGAGACCAGGTAATCCTAATTTCTACGTGGTTGTAGATTTGTTGTGTATGAGACTTTTATTGGGTAATCCTAATCCCTAGGTATTTTTAGATTATATTTTATGTGAAATTTGGTAATGTAATCCTAATCTTTACCAATGGTTTTTCTCCTAATCTGTATGATAATAGGCATGCTGGGAGATTTGGGCCTATATTGGGAGGGTTACAGGGTTCCTCAAATTGCTCAGAAGGTTGTTTGGGTTATCTTTCTTTTCCAGATTTACTCTTTTATTTGTAATTTTCTTGTCTTGAGAAGTTGGTCTTTGTAATTTGGTAGCAGAATTCAATTGAATCTGCTAAATCTATGTCAGAATCTGTTTCTAGTTTCTTCATTACATTTTTGGTATTAGTTGGTCCTTATCAGCATCTTTCCTTCCATTAGTCTAGTCTCTTTTACAGGGCGTAATTGTTTACCCGTAATTGTTTTGCCTCAAGCAGTGGCCATTTTCTTCCATGGTATTGTGGTTAGAGTCATTGTTTGTGAAGCCGTACAAAAGTTACAAGGTTTAGGGTTAGGTTTAAAGATTCTTTTGTTTAAGTGAGTTTATATGTAACAAGCTTGAGGGGGAGTGTTGAGAAATATAATTTAGGTTAGTGTTCAGTATCACAAATTATTCAGAGTCTCAACAGAAAAATATATTTGCTTGTGTTCCCTCTCTATCTCCATTTTCCCTTTTGCCATCTAATTCCTAAATTTTCAACAAAAACATTGAAGCAATATGTAAGTACAATAGCGCACACAGGTAAATAACTGGTAGAAGATTACCTGACACCCTCATGGAGAGAGCGTGTAAGTTGAACAAGAGCCTCAAGAGCACCTGCTTCTTGTCCAACAGCAGCATTGTTACTGTTGCTATCTCCATGAGCAGCTAAATTAGCCAATGCACGAGCAGCCTAATATTTAAGAGTAGTGATGTTAATTATCCCACACCAATTCACTCGCATTCCCTCAATGGAAAGCACAAGAATTGAAAAAAGCATACATTGAATCATCGATGTTTAAAAAGTAATGCATCTTCACTGAATGTAACCATGAAGACATAATGCATAGGAAACAATGTAAAGCACCTCTTAGCTAGACCATCATTGTCATTGTCTATAGTTGACAGATCACAACTAAGAGGTGCATGCTATCCCACATTTGACACATGACCATTGACCAGAATAAGCCACAATGTAGAGCACATTTGCATCAAAATTGAAATGACATATTCAAAACTATACTTTTTCCCTCAACATATATAAAGAAACTATATAACATCGGGAGGTGTAACCAATGGCCCCAAAATTAGCAGAAATAAAAATGAAAATCCATATATTATTTTGAAAACCACATATAGAAATAGTTAACCCAGGATTCTTCTTCCAGTTATCTGTCTACATCATTATCTATTCAGAATAGGAAAGACAAGACAGAGAATATGAGTTCAAAATTTCAATAAAGGAATCAGGAATTCGAGTGAAATTCTAGATGCAACTTGTCATGAAATAGCACCACAATGTCAAAGGGATTTAGGCATTGCTTAGCCTTCCAACTTCAAAGTTAAGGAAAAGTAGGTAAAAAACCAAATAACCCCACCATTTACATAAAATCCATAGCCCCCGACCCCTTGGCACAGGAAAAAGGAATTAAAAATTATCAATTGTGAACATAATTATAATAGCATATTAAAACGACTACCACGAGTTCCAATCTTCAATTGGCATGTATTATCAACCTAATGAACACCTTCATAGAATTTGATAACTGATATAGATTATACCCAAATTATAGAAAGTAGTTCTACCTGCTCCTGCACTCCCTCGAATTTGCAATTACGGGCAAGCATCACTAGAGCATGTACACCTCCTGCTAGCGCAACCTCTGTGCTACACTTGTCATCAGCTGCCAAATTAGCCAATGCACCAGCAGCACGTTCCTAAAAAACAAAAATTACATAATCAACCAACTGCTATATGCATTGTAAAACAGCAATTTCCATTACTGGAAATGAAGAGCAATGTAAAAGGCACTTAACATGCTCATAACCATAAAATAAAGAAACTTACTAAAACTCCATCTCCACTAGAAGACCACTTGAATATAAGATCCACTAATGCTTGTATTCCACCAGCTTCAGCAATGGCAGCCTATGATGGAAGCCACCTTCAGTTTCTACTTTAAACTTTAAGCATTAAATTCAAAAAATGAAAAATCCAATCAGATTAAAAAATTTACCTTGTGCTCTTCTCCAACAGAGAGATTCCATAATCCTCCAGCAGCCTCTTCAGCCACCAGCTTGTTCATTGACCTAGCTAAACCAGCGAGAATCTGAATTCCGCCCTCTTCTGCAACAGCTTTGGCCACATTGGCATTGACAGACAAATTTGCAATGGCCTGCAAATTTAGAAAGTTTGGAGGACAGATACCCAGACATTGGTTATGTCAGCTTTTGCTTTGGTCAGATTTCTAGAGTAAAATATTCAAAGGCATGGGATAGTGCATAAAAATTATTGTAAATATTAGGTTTATTTATTTGTTGTAAATATTCGAAATTAGTTTTTTATAAATTTATTTGTAATTATTTAGAATCCTCTAGAAGGATCTAGATTTCTCTAGGTTTTGTTTTTATTCTTTTTGGGCTTGGCCCATTAGGTTTTTCTGTACTCTATATATAGAGTACTCTTGTACAGTTTTATTTACAATTTCAAAAATACATTTCATTACCCTTTTTCAAGTTGGTATCAGAGTTCTCGATCCTGAGGGCTCTTCTTCCGCAACTACCGCCTTTAGAGCGGAATCCTATTTGTTAGCCTCTAGCCGCCACCGAAAATTCTTTCGGGGGACCTTTTGGACCAAGAGGACCACTGTTTGACTCCATTTTTCCAGATCTATCAATCTACGGACGTTTCAAGCAGTGGGTCTTTGATCTCGTCATAAGAATCGGATCTTTTTGGCCACACAAGCCTCCTTTGATCAGATCTAATTTTTTGGTTGTTGTTTGGGACGTTCGAATCGGACCATATGTGCTCACCTCTTTGATCGGAGGTCATTTGATATTCTGTTTGATTGATTTTATCGCTGGTTGTTAACTTTTTTTATTGAAGAATGGCCGAGCATGATAGTTCTTTGATCTTATCTGGTAAGAGCACACGTTCTACATCTCTTCTTGCTTCTTGCACTGATTTTAAAACCTCATGGATTTTGGATTCTGGTGCAACTGATCATATGGCTTGTTGTACTGAGTTGTTTTGTTCTTATCATCCTATTGTTGGTAGCCATACTATATCCGTAGCTGATGGATCCCGTAAAACAATTATTGGTTCTGGTAACGTTCAAATTCAACCTTCCTTATTTCTTAAAAATGTTCTTTATGTTCCTCAGCTTTCTACGAATCTTATCTCCACTCAAAAACTTACAACTGATTTGAATTGTTCTATCACATTTTTTCCTTCTCATTGTATTATTCAGGATCTTACCACGAAGAAGACAATTGGAGTTGCTAATGAACAGGATGGGTTGTATCATCTCCTTCCAGACCATGCTAGCAAAAATCAGTTATTAATGACACGTCATCCTTCTACTGCAGAGTCTATGATTTGCCTCCATCACAAGCGTCTGGGGCATCCACCATTTAGTCTTTTGAAGTCTATGTTCCCTTCTCTGTTTCTCAATAAGTCGGTTGAGACCTTTCATTGTGACGTTTGTGAATTTGCAAAACACCATCGAGTGTCATTTCCTTTTAGCACTATTAAAAGCAGGGAACCTTTTTCTCTTATCCATTCAGATGTTTGGGGCCCTTCTAAAGTGCACAGTGTTTCAGGTGCAAGGTGGTTTGTTTCTTTTATTGACGATTGTACTCGGGTAACATGGATATACTTGACGAAAGACAAGTCTGAAGTACCAGAAATATTTATTCGGTTTCATCACATGATTGAGACTCAGTTTGGAAAGGGTATTAAAAGACTCAGATCTGATAATGGTACTGAGTGCGTTAATCAACGTCTGTCACAATTCATTTCAGACAGAGGTATGATTCATGAGCTCACATGTGTTGATACCTATCAACAAATCGAGGTTGCTAAAAGGAAAAATCGTCACCTCCTTGAAGTTGCTAGAGCACTACTTTTCCAGACATCTGTTCCTAGTTCTTAGTGGGGAGAAGCAGTGTTAGCTGCAACTTTTTTGATCAACCGTTTACCTTCATGGGTCCTTAACAATATCCATCCTATTCATTCCATGACTTCCTTCTTTCCTTATGTTCCCATATTGCAGAGCCTTCCACCAAGAGTGTTTGGATGTGTTGCCTTTGTCCATGTTCATAAACAACATCGGAGTAAGTTGGATCCTAGGGCTCTGAAGTGTGTCTTCCTTGGTTATACCCCTTATAAAAAAGGGTACAAGTGTTATCATCCACCAAGTCGAAAAAATTGTTTCTATGGATGTCACATTTTAAGAATTTGAATCTTATTTCCAGGGGGAGAACCGTTCTTCAGAAGACTCGTCCCCTTCCTTTTTTGAGCCTGGATCAGTCTTCTCTCTACCTAGTGTATCTGCTCCTGGTGTGTCAGAACCTTCAAATACACCTGAGATACAGAAAATTTTGACACCTGAATTGGTATATCAGAGGAGGAAACAACTCATACTGTCTCACCAGCAACCTCAATCGTCTGAACCACTGGTAAGTCCTGAATCTCCTGTTTCTTCTGAGTCTCCTGTTTTTCCTGAATCTCATATTTCTGATCATTATGTTAATACTTCTGATGAGTTACCAATTAATGTTGATTCTGATAATTTGCCCATTGCTCTTAGAAAAGGAAAAAGATCTTGTCATAAGAAAACTTGTCCCTCCTGTCCCTCTTGTACTCAATATCCTATCTCCCACTTTGTTTCCTCTGCTAATCTTTCTGTGCATCACAAAAGTTTTGTTTCAGCACTAGATTCTATTGCAATCCCAAAATCAGTATATGAAGCCTTGCAAGATGGGAATTGGGCTCAAGCCATGCAAGAGGAGATGAACGCGTTGGAGAAAAATAAAACATGGGAGGTTATTGATAGACCCAACGGAAAGAAAGCAGTAGGGTGTAGATGGGTTTATGCCCTGAAATATAATTCTGATGGAACTCTTGAAAGATACAAGGCTCGATTAGTGGCCAAAGGTTACACTCAAACCTATGGCATTGATTACGAAGAAAACTTTGCTCCAGTTGCAAAGATGAATACGATGAGAGTCTTATTATCCCTTGCTGCCCATTCCAATTGGGATATAAATCAATTTGATGTGAAAAATGCTTTCCTCAATGGTCAGTTAGAAGAAGAAGTCTACATGGAAATCCCACCTGGTTTTGATTCTGTAAAGGGAGAAAATAAAGTTTGTAGATTAAAAAAGGCCTTGTATGGATAGAAGCAGTCACCTCGTGCCTGTTTTGGAAGGTTTACTAAGGTTATGATGACCTTAGGATACAGACAGAGTCAAGGAGATCACACCCTTTTCTTCAAACACTCCCATAATGGGAAGCTTACTGTGCTCCTTGTATATGTTGATGATATTATTATCACAGGTGATAATTCTGTGGAGAAACAGATTCTGCAAACACAGCTTGCCTCTGAGTTTGAAATCAAAGACCTTGGGAAACTGAGACATTTCCTAGGGATAGAAGTAGCTCATTCAAAGAAAGGGATTTTCATCAGCCAGAGGAAATATGTTCTTGATCTTCTCAAAGAAGCAGGAAAGCTTAGGTGTAAACCCTCTAATACTCCTATTGAACAGAATCACAAGATAGGCTATGAAGAGGAGAATCCTCCAGTTGATAAAGGACAATATCAACGGCTAGTTGGGAAATTGATCTATCTGGCTCATACTAGACCAGACCTAGCATATGCCGTTAGTGTTGTTAGTCAGTTTATGCACGATCCAAAGGAGAAACACATGCAGGCTCAGTTGCACGGACACGCAACTTTTTCTAAAATTTGCGTGTCGGACACGTGTCCGACACGGACACGCTCCGACACGCTCGGACACGCGTCCGACACGCAGTCAACATTTGGGGACACGCGGTCAACTCTCCGACACGTTCCGACACGCGGTCAACATTTGGGGACACGCGGTCAACATTTGGGGACACGCTCGGACATGCTCGGACACGTTTTTTTTTGTTTTTTTTTTTTTTTAATCTTAATTTTTTTTTGTTAACTAAATATTAAAAAAATAATTTATAAATTACTTTTTTTCTGTTATAAAATTTGACATTAAAAATTAACAAAGTACGAAAAATTATTTATACTTATATTTATGTTATGAAATTTAAATATTTGATTGGTTATATGACTTATTATGGACTCTTATATGTATTAAATAAAAATTATATTATATATATTAAAAAATTTATTTAATATCAAAACGTGTCCCAACGTGTCGAAATATGACATTTTTTAGAATTAACGTGTCGGCGTGTCGTATCGTGTCGTGTCCCGTGTCCCGTGTCCGTGTCCGTGCATCATAGCATGCAGGCAGTAGAGAGAGTTCTTCAGTATCTTAAAGCTACTCCTGGTAAAGGATTGTTGTTCTGACGGGATGGCAATCTATCTTTAGAAGTCTACACTGATACTGATTATGCTGGATCTGTGACTGACCGTCGTTCTACTACTAGTTATTGCATGTTTTTTTGCGGTAACTTGGTGACATGGAGAAGTAAAACACAAGATGTGGTTGTCAGATCAAGTGCAGAAGCTGAATTTCGAGCTATGACCCAAGCCATTTGTGAGTTACTGTGGCTCAAAATTGTACTTGATGATCTCAAAATAAAATGTGAGGGACCTATGAAACTACTATGTGATAATAAGTTCGCTATTTGTATAGCTCACAATCCAGTTCAACATGATCGGACTAAACATATTGAGGTCGACCGTCATTTTATCAAAGAGAAACTTGATAGTGGGCTAATTCACTCCATACATTCCCACTGGCAGCCAATTAGCTGATCTATTGACAAAGGGACTTCCTTCAGAAAGATTTTAAGAACTTACTAGCAAGCTAGGAATGATAAATATCTATTCCTCAGCTTGAGGGGGAGTATTGTAAATATTAGGTTTATTTATTTGTTGTAAATATTAGAAATTAGTTTTTTATAAATTTATTTGTAATTATTTAGAATTCTCTAGAAGGATCTAGATTTCTCTAGGTTTTGTTTTTATTCTTTTTGGGCTTGGCCCATTAGGTTTTTCTGTACTCTGTATATAGAGTACTCTTATACAGTTTTATTTACAATTTCAAAAATAAATTTCATTACCCTTTTTCAAGTAAAAAAGCACAATGTTATGAATGGAAAAGGCATCAGATATCAAGAGTAACTCAACAAAATCTAAATATCAATTTATCTCATAGCATGTACGAGTGAAAATGACTAGAAATGATCGGATGGACAATACAGACACAAAGGGGGAGAGGGAGTACCTTAGCTGCCTCAGACTGAAGTCCTTCCCTCCAAGATTTTGCCAGGCCAAGAAGGAGGCGTATGCCACCATCTCGCATGACTGCTTCAGCCCTTCCACAATCTATGCTAGCATTTTCATCATCAATTACAACAAAAGTTGCAAGACCTGTGGCTGCCCTCTCCTGAACATCCTCTTGAGAACTCTGCATTAGACTAAGCAAAAGCGCTCCACCTTGTTCAACCCAGAAATTATCAAGACCCTGTTGAGGGCTCTCAGCAGATCGTAAAAGTGTATGGGATAGCATCCACTCAAGCCAGGGTATAATTTCATTAAGGTCCCTATCGTTATTCTTTGATGTCCTCCAGTCCAAAAACACATTCTTTCCTTTCTTTGTATTATTATTAAATAATAAAGAAGCTAGTCCTTTAAAAACATCAGTGAGAAGGGAAATTAATAACTTGTTTTTATATTTACTAGCAGAAAAGCTAGTGTCTTCTTCAAGGATAGGACAATTCAAAGCGATCAAAACCCTCAAATTCTGTGATAAGGATAACAATCTTGTAACAGCAGATGGACCAATATCAGTTCTTGAAACATCTAACCCAATCAGGTTAGGAAGCTTATGCCAAAGATGGGAAACCACACCCCACTTCATATTTGACGTCCCGGCAACAGAAAGGAAGCGAACCGATAACACATTTCCCAATGCAAGATCATCAACATTCAGACAGTCAATGAATCCAATATCAGTCAACTTTGGACAATGCTTAGCCAAGGCATTAATTGCATCAGCGTTTACGTCCCTAATGCCTGAGAGTCTAAGTTTATTCAATCCAGGACAACAATGTGCAATTGCTTTAATAGCATCACTACTAATTCTCTCACAGAAATCTGGTCCAAGCTGAAGACTCTCAAGTAACTCATGTCGAGCCGCAATTACGGCAAGAGTTGCATCAGTAATCTTCCTGCAATAGTCACCACTTAACTCGCGCAAGTTCCTAGCTCGAAGATGAATTATTGCGTCAGCAGACTCCGCCCCACGAAACCTAAGCTTCTGAAGATGCACACACCTGGGAGCAAGTGAAGATGCCATGTTGGCATCAAACCTGTGGGCACGAAGATCCAGAGAAGTCCACAAACACGGGGAGCTACCAAGAAACCTCCATGTTCTACAAGTTGATGATAAGCTAGCTCGGTCTCTATAACTAAGACATGACAACAACTGAATCACTGTATCATCTGGTAAGCTCCTCCAATCAACAAGTCCTTCGCGTTCTAAATCCAAAACCTCCTCTTGAATTTCAGGGAAACTGGACACCACATTCCCTTTACCTTTCCTTGCCACCTTCCTCCTCACTCTACGACTCATATCTCCACAAAATCACAGCAAAACCGACACCAACACCGTCAAACTCAAAAACCTGAATCTCAAAACCACTGAAATGATTCACCAAGACAACAACCACAAATACCCAAATCAAAAAACCATTGAAAAAGAGAATACCATCCTCCAATATATGAATACCCCTTCATACAAAAAAAACAAAAAACAAAAAAACCCTAGTCCGCCATCGAAGTTGACAAATTGCAACACAAATAAGAAGTGCTGAAAACCCACAACACAAAACAATCCAACCCCGTATACAGAAAAAACCAGAATTTATACGAAGGTAAGACTTACACAAAAAGAGAATTAAACACAAAAAGAATGCTCCTTTTTCAAACCTGTGAGCTCAGGCTATGTGGTCTTTATTGGAGGTTAAAAACACAAATCAGATGCATTATAAGAATTAACAATGAAACCAAGAAAAGAAAAAGGAGTGAAAAATGAAGCTTGTTGAATGGGGTGTGAGAAAAGAAAGAGAATTCATAGAGAAACTAAGACCCAGAAAAGGGTTGTGGTTATGTATAAGAGAGAGAGAGAGAGAGTTGTGATGCAACAAATGGAAGGGGAAGAAGAAGAGGAAGGTGATTGGGGTTAAGGGGATAGATGGAGAATGCCGCACAACAAAGAGAGAATTACAGCATTGGGGAATGGCAATGAGGAGGATGGGATGAGAAGGAGAACAACAACGCTATGAATTTACAGCTCATAAATTCGGACTCCTTATGTGCATAAATATAAAAATATTGGAACTTCTACCACCAAAAAAAATTTACAACTCTTGTAACTAATTTAATTACTGTAGGAGTTATAAATTTTTTGATGGTAAGTGGAACCTTCCTTAAAAATATATAAATGGGTACTTTAGTCGAATAATAATAATAAATCTTACTCTAATCTTAATTGTTTGATTCAATTTGTATTTCATAACTTTAATTTTAATCACGCACGTCGTTACATGCAAATGAAACAAACAATTAAGATTGGGATTATAACTTGTATCGGGGAGAAACTTTTTTTATAATTTGATAAAAAGAAATTCAATCTCAAGACAATATTTTACAATAATAAGAGTAAGTTTATCTAATACGAGAAATTCAACCTCCTTATATATATATATATATATCGATTACGTGAAATTAGGGTTTTTTATCATTGTGTCCCTTAATTAATAAAATATTATCACTTTGCCCGTATACCAAAATATTTTATTTATGTGTTCTTATTTGACCGTTGACCCAACAATATACTCGAGTATATAGGGATATACTCGAGTATCATATGCGAAAAAGGTTATATGTGGGCTACCCGAATATTGCTCATAATATGGGGAATTTTTTGAATTAGTTACTCGAGTATCAAGTATAACGCGCTAATTGGGTTTTTTAAAAACCGTCATTTCACATTTCTTCCCTCACATACCATACTCGGGTATCGCATTCCTTCCCTCACATTCTTTCTCACTGTCATCGTCTTCGTCATCGTCTTCGTTTGTGTTTAATTCCTCCACCGTCGTTGCAATACATATAACTCCGGTATGCCCTAGCAATTGGTTTGGGTGTTCTTTTCTTTTCTTTTCTTTTTGTATTTTTAGTCTTATGAATCAAGCTTGGTATGATTACGGCAATGTTTTGACCATTTTATTCAGTTTTTGTTTCATTTGTAGACAAACTATATGACAGAATACTTGAGTAGTGCTTTTATAGAGAAATGAATGTGAGTTAGGCAAAAGATATAACTTGATTTGTTAAATTTTTAGTCTCTAATTTGTTACCTTTACAATATTGCACATTCCATAGCATCTCTATGTTGATGAACTCAGTTGAAAGCATGTAGATGTCAAAGCATTTATGACACACTCCACATCTTCATCATCACATATATCATTACTAATGTAGTATATAGTATCCCTATCAACTGTAATTCCACCTTGGTTATCAACCGATGAATGCATTGGCTGTCTTATAGCTCCAATTTTTGGCAAATTCTCCCCTTAAGCTCATTGTATCTAGTGTCTCGTTTGATTTTCGTCGTTTTCATTTTTCCTTCAAATTGGACACCATTGGGATCTTCAAATTGCCTCCCCTTTGTAGCATAAGTGTTTGAACTCAAGCTCATCTTTCACACATAATTGGGCCTAAAGCTAGGTTGGATTCAGATTTTTGAGAAAAAAAATTAGAATATGTAGGTGTAATGACAATGGTTTCACGAGATAAAAGCTTTGGAGACGGTGGTATGAAATACAATCTTCATGGCTTAGAATAGAGATGAGAAACGAGAGAGATTTGAGAGTAGAAAACGGGTAAATGACAAATGAGGCAGAAACCCACTCATATTAGGGTTTCTGGCTGAAAAATGCTCAAGTATCATGGTAGGATACACGAGTATTTAACTACATACTCGGGAATTTGGGTCAATTCTCGAGTATAAACTCATGGCATCTATGGACACCTTCAATCCGTGAAATATACTCGAATATATGGGTATTATACTCGAGTATCAGTGTGGTCAACGATCAAATAAGGGCAGATTGTTGTTATGCTTGGGGGAAGGGTCAAATTTTTTGAATAGTTTGAAAACGGGGGCAAAGTGACAATTTTTTATTAATTAAAGGGCACAATGGTCAAAAAGACCGAAATTCGAACACTAATTTTAGACTTATTTATGTCATGAACTGTGTTAGCTACGGGTGAACAAATAAAGCAGCTCTAATAACTATTCTAAGAAAGATATTCCTCCTATTATTTCACTTATAGAATAAATATTCAATGGGGCAAGCTCAAAATGAAAAAATAAAGGTGAAAAGTCAATTGAACTTATAATGTATATTGGAATGGCAAGTAACCTAACCACAAATATAATTGGTTTGGTACTCACAACAAAGTGATCATTATCACTCAAAACAAACATTTTTTAGCAAGTCGTGAGATCAGAATAACATATAACATATATGGGTCAAATAAGACCGAACTTCTTCGATTGTTTAGGTGGAAAGCTTTAAAAATAAAAAATTTGATCCAACTTACGGGAACATTTTCAACTGTGCAGTCACTTAAGCTTATGGACTTTTATTAGCTTTGGAAGTAATAGGTTCTAACTTATTTGAAAAAATATAGAAGAATGGAAGTTTGCATTATATTGGAATGAAATTATTCCCAACAAAAGATAAAAAAGATATTTGAAGTAAGCTTTGATGCTCTAGAGGAAGAAGAGAGGAGTGTTTTTCTTGACATTGCTTGTTGCTTCAAAGGACATGATTTGGTGGAGGTTGAAGACAAACTTCGTGCTCATCATGGAGACGACATGAAATATCATATCGGAGGAGTTATCCTTCAAAAGATTTACCATATGATTTTCATTCAAAGAAAAATTTCATATGCAAGTTAAGTGATAGTTGCTTTTCATTGCTCGAGTTGGCTAGCTTATTGAATATTGAAAACAAGTGTAATCGGTTCACTTCCTTGATCTTGTATATTTATAAAATAATTCATTTGGTTCTTGTTTCTTTGTTTTTTCTCTCTCTTTCTTGCATAAGTTTGTGAATATGAAAGTTTTAAATTTTGATTCGTGTACATGTTTAACACATACTTGATGTATGTGGTCTCCCAATTTTAGAAACATCTTCATGTATAGGTTGTGATAATTTAATTATAATTCACCATTTCATTGGGTTCATGGATAAACTTAGATGCTTGAATTTTTCGAGTTGCATCAAGCTTGTAGATTTTCCTCCCATCAAGTTAACTTCACTTGAAGAATTCCATCTTATGCATTGGTAGAGTCTTCAAAGTTTTCCAAAATTATAAAGAAATATGAAATATATAAATTTTTTCTTTGTGGGGATGTAAAACATCTTAACTTGTATGAAACTCCTAAAAGAATTGTCATTTTTGTTTTGAAATCTTAATCAACTTGAAGAATTGCATATAGGTGATTGTGAAATTATAAGAAGTGCTATTGTATGAAATATATTGTTATCGTGTTTGTCTCTTAGAATTAATCGCCCATATTATCGGTATATTCTTATAAAATAAAATAAAAACTAATGGTTGCCACAAAAGAAAACTTCTAACATTCTCCCATTTGAATAATATTAATTTTATTAATATGATTTATGTAAACATTTTATATTAAAATGACCTTCGCACTAATAAACTAAAATTTGTATGTGATAATTTTTTTAAAAGAAAAAATAGTTGATGAGATGATAAAGGGACGCACACCCTTTACTGAAATACCTCATAACCTTTTATTAGAATATGAATTCAATGTCTTACACAATACCCTTTGTGGGATATTTAACCACCCAATCAGTTAGCCAATGTGGCATAACAACCTTGCTCATTGTGAGCACTATTACACGTATACAATCTTGTGTAACTAACTACCCTACACGTATACATTTTATTACTATTACTGTACATGATCTAAAGCCCATGATGGGTACCCGTTAACCCTTTTACTCTTCTCTCTAACATTCTTATCTGTAACAGCTGCTCCCCCTTGAAGAGACACCTTGACGAATGGGACCCACATTGTTTCCTTTTTTCTTTTATCTTTTTTGAGTGGGACCCACATCAAATGTATTAGAGTAACATGACACTAAAAGTGTCCTACAACATGATATGTATAAAACCCTATATATATATATATATATATATATATGAAAAATTATTTCTACAGCAACTTTAGATAAGCTTATCTATAGCTGCCATTTTTAACTATGTTCTCCCGGGAGAACATAGTTATAACACGAAAATTGCTTTTTTTTCTCTCTCCACGTCAGCAGACAGGTTCTGAAAAGTAACTGATGAGAGAAAAAAAAACAATTTTCGTGTCATAACTATGTTCTCCCGTGAGAACATAGTTAAAAATGGCAGCTGTAGATAAGCTTATCTAAAGTTGCTGTAGAAATGTTTACCCCATATATATATATATATATATATATATATATATATATATATTATGGGATATGTTATTCTACCTACCATTTTTTTCGCCTACCTTTGCCTACCACTCTTTAACACTGTTAGATCAGAATCTCGAAAGGAGAGAGAAATAAAAAATGTAGTTGAGATCCTGATCTATCGGTGTTGAAGGGTGATAGGCAGAAAAAATGGTAGGTAGAATAATATATATATATATATATATATATATATATATATATATATATAATATATATATATATTTTACACCAGTGTAAGTTACACTCTTAGTCTTATCCATTGATTCCACTTATATCTAAGGGCTCTAATTTTTTAATAATGTGAGTCATTGGATACAAGTGGATCAATGGTAAAATTGAGTGTAAGATTTCTAATTCTTACATTGGTGTAAGAATAACCTATCACTATATATATATATATATATATATATATATATATATATATATATATATATATATATATATGGGTGTAAAATGATCCTAACCCATATATATAATGCGATGGGGTGCACCCTCACGTTTTTAATCATGCGGCTGTTGAGAGCGTATGCATATAGCAATATCCTAGACTACACATACACAATCATGACCTTAACTCATTTACAAAATTCTGTCTTCAACAATTAAAAATAAGAAATTCGAGACTTGTCCCTCTACTTGTGAAAAATTAGAAATCTGTCCCAGTTCTTAAACGGGCCAATAAGGGATGTTATAATCTCTTCACCTTTTAAAAATTTTATCCCCAAAATTAAGAAAAATCATCTGTCTTGCTGTAAGTTGTGCATATTCAGAATCTTTCTGTTTAGAATATGCTTGAAAGTAGGAATGTCTTCATAGTCTAACCTATCCCACAATTACTAACCTACAAACTAGCAAATTATGAAATATGTATGCTTGGGAATATTCTAATTCTACAGAATCAAATATACTATTCAGATTTCTACAATCTCAGACCATGCACATAAAATGAAATTACCACTATCAGCTAAAACTATATATGAAAATTTCCAACTTGTCCATTGGACTCATGATTCAGCCACCTAAGAAGCACCGATACTCCTTAACTTTTTTCCAACGTATCGGAAACGTATTGTTTGGTAATCGACATCCGGTATCATCGAATAACGTATCGAAAACGCGTAACAGTGCTTCATAGTCAGCCACAATGGTCTAAGTCAAAACATTCACACCACAAAATCCAGAATCCCAAATTTTGATTTCATGTTATACAGGTATGCAATATTGTAAATGAATTTACTTAAAATCTCTACTACAATTTAACCAAGGATGGAAAGCACACATGCAAGGTTCATTCTTAATCAGTACCTCACTCTCTAAATTCTTCGTCAATTATATTGTTATGATGGTAGGTAAGAATTTTCCTTGGAACGAAACTCAGATATGCTTGTGCAAAGTGAGAAAACAAAAAAGTCAAAATGGGTCTCATCTTTTAATTGTGAGAGTAACATGAGAAAATTTTCTCATGTAAAATGAGAAAACTATTTCCCATGATTTTATTATTATTAATATTGAAGACAGGTACTAAATCAACCTAAGTAAGTGAAAAAAGCAGAAGTCAAAAAAAAGTCAAAATTTTACTTTTTTTTCAGAAGCTAAAAATTTTAACTTCTAAGAAAATAGTTTAAATGTGAAATTGAAATTATAAGCAGCAAGGCATACAACCAACCAACAAGACCATAAAGGATCTATAAGAAAATTCATAATGGACCATTTACATTGAACATGTCATACATTTTGTTTACATTATTGAATGTAAGTGACATACATTGGTTCTATTTACAACCAAATGCGACATATGAGAACAGAAAGACTTTGCCAAACTAAGAGAATAAAAACAATAGTGATCCCAAACTAAAAGGAGCCGGAACATATTAATTCAACTACACCAACTTGTAGTAACAGTTGTTTTCAGATAGAAGAACCTCATAGCCTTTGCCACATGGACACTTAAAAGTAAGGCTTACGCACTTGTCAGCCCATTCTACACTAACAGCTTCTTCAGTATCTCTTCCCAATTCATCCTGCAAAAAAAAAAAATATGGATTAAGCATAAAATAGCAATTTGTCTAAGTTGTTATAAAACCTACTATCCGAAAAAAAAAAAAAAATTGAAGGCTTTAAGAACCATATACATTGAAGATGAAATGTAACACCCTATGACAAACTTAGAAGTGTATTTACGAAAATTTCAAATCTGACCCCACACTTTAAAAAAATATTTAAATTGATCTAGTAGTAAGAATTTTGTCCGTAAAATTTGAGGGAAGTACTTGTTTCAAAGTAGTAACAGATGCAAATTAACAGCAATACTAACCAGATTCAATTTCAAGCTTAGTTAACTAGTCTTTGACGGTACTAGTTTAGCACTATACATCTATAGCTCGGTTAAACTCAACATTTCATAACTATACATTATAATATTTCATTAATCACACAAACATTCTTAATTCACTGTACGTTGTCATCTTGCATATAAAATAACCTTATCAATCTTAAATGTTACTAGATTAAACTTGGACAGAAGGGAAGTATCAAGAATTGAATTTTTCAGTGCAGTCTTTTATCTTTGCATAGAAGCACAAATCATTCCCACAAAATACGAGTACAACAAGTCAGCAATGTAAAGGCAAGTTAGACATTTAATTGCTTATATAGAAGAGATTTAGAGGATAGTCCACTACAGTATGTCAAGAAGTGCCAAAACTAAGACAGAATAACAATGTGGCTTCTATATAAGATTTCACTATGAGTTCAGAGATTTGAATCAAACTGAATTAGAGTTGATACTTATTTACGAGACCACTAATATTTTAAAAGGTTTGACACTACAAATTAGATTCTAATTAAGGCAGAGGAAAGATAAAGCTGACACAAATCAAAATCTCATATAAAAAAGGTAAAACAAACAGACTTAACAAACCCACTCTTAAATGTTCAAGTTTGAATTAAAAAATAAAATAAAAAAGTTCCATTCAACAGTACCAAACTTAATGTATTTGACAGAGCAGAAATATCAAATCAAATATAATATCAATTTTACAAACAGTGAGGGCAGATTCGACTCCAGAAGCAAATACCAATCGAAATATAAATAACACTCAAAAATCAACACAAGCAATATGTCATAATACCAAAAACAATCTGAGGCAGAATATCCAAAGAGAAATAAAATCAGACCTCAATTTAAAAGGCAAAATTTCAAGAATATTTCCGAGGTTCAGAATTGGTCAAACTTGTATTCGAAATTACTATACAAACAGGTATGTGTTAAGTACTTCACAACTCACTACTTTCCCTTTAATCAAGACCCTATACCTATTGGATACTCCAGGCTTCAAGACTTGAAATCACAGCCTCAAGTTAAGCCAAAACTACTCAAATACCTTGGTTGAAGTTCACACGCAAAGACAATAACAATCAATAGACCATTTAGTTCATGAAGAAAAAGAATCATACAATTAATAGAAAGGATAGAGTGTGTGCAAGTACTACAACGTTAGCAACTCAAAAAAATATAATAAATAAAGGAAATAATGTAAATCATCCTATAACTCAAGGGTTTGGCAGCGTCACTTCAAAATCGATTTATGCACACCTGAGATTGGACTTTAGTATCTTCTTTTTCTTCCTCATCTTTCATAGCTTCATCCCACCATTGCCTCATCTCTCTCAAACGCTCCTTCATCCTTTTCAGTCTCTGCAAGCACACCCCAAAAAAAGGAAAAAAAAAAGAGAGTAAGAAAAACAACAAAACAAAGAAAACCCGTGATTCCAAACCCAAAAAAGATTAAATTTTTTCCAATAACGTGCATGTTCCATAATCCTCCATACCCTTGAATCACGAGTGATATCAGACGAGCTTCTTCCGAAGACCGGAGGCAGAGGCGGCAAACCACACCCTCTCGGCGGCGGCGTGGCTTGCTCCGGCAAGTCCGCCGGCGGTATGTGGGGGTCGGAAGAGCAGCGGCGAAGAACAGGGCGCGACGGAGTTTTGTCGGCGAAGGTTCCGAGGCTGAGAGGAAGTGAAATGGCGGAGAAGCCATGAAGGGTGAGATCCTCTTGGTCGCAGAAGAGCTTCTTGGCGCTTCTTGGTTCGCCGGAGGAAAAGGACGACGGTGATCGGCGCTTCATCGAGTTGTTGTTGTTGTTGGCGGCGGCGGCGGCGCATGGTGGCTGGCGGTTGTTGAAGCTGTTGAGACGTAGCATGGAGAAGCGGTCAGTGGGCTCCACCATTGAATGATCTTGTTCTTGGCTCTGATATTCATCCATTGTTGTTGGAGATTTTTGCAACAATGGTGTTGGAGAAATTGCAACAATGGGTTCTTGTTGACTCTGAATGTGTACTTCACCCATTCTTGAACCTTTTCTCGAGCTCCTCTTCTTCTTCTTTTTTTTTTTTTTTCGGGTTTAGTTTCTCTGAGAATTCTGGTTCTCTAATAATAGCGTGTAAGCGTGCATAAAAAGAACAAGAAGTGTGTTAAGTGTTAATATGCATGTATAAGGCTAAAGTGTGTTTGATTTTAAAAGAGATAAATTGATAGATAAGGGAGAAGATAGATTTGATAAAAAAAAAAAAAATTAAAGGTATGGGTCCCATTTCTTTATGAGAGTGAATAGATATAAGTTCTGTCATTTAAAAGGATAAATAATTTTTCGGCATGTATAATTTGCAAACATATAAAAAAATGGGTTTTATAAGAGTTATTTTGTAGGAAAAATGATAGTGATTGTATAATGTTATAGAGATTCGTTTTGTGTGCCGTGATTTTCTTTTTTCTTTAAAAAGTGTGAGTCCCACAAAATATTGTGTATGTAGAAAAGTTTGATGTGTCATGTTAAATGACAAATGCAAATCCAAAAAAAAAAAATTTCCTAACTTATCTTAATTAAGTCCAAAATGACGTATTTTGAGATGTATTTTGATACAGAAATTAAGACATTTTTATAATTTTAATTTATTTCAGAATTATGATAATTTTTATAATTATAATTTTTTAATATTTCAACACCAAAATGATATTTTTTTGGGAGTAGATACTGATAATTTATCTGAACTGAAATATTTTTTCTAAAAGAAAATTAAAAATATTATCGTTGTAATTGGATAAAGTAGGTCCCGCATAATGTCTGTGGATCATACATCGTAATAACATTTTCAAACACAACTTAAACCAAAGAACTAGTTAAGTAAGGGGGAAAAAAACTATTTAACTAACCGCAAACATATCCCGATAATTATCACCTATGAAGAGATCATTTAAAAAAATATTATATATGACTTTATTATATGAAAATTTAATATTTATTTATTTATTTAACATTCACAAATCTTAATAAGATTTATTTTCTTTAATATTACAAAAGGATAAATACAAATTTTTCATATATTGAAATAATGTAAAATCTGCCTACCAAAAAAAAAAAAAATCATGTAATTTTTTTACAGCAGAATTAGTGACAAAGCCAGAAAAATTAGGAAGTCAGTGCCAAAAATCAAACAGCTATAGAGGAAGTAAAACCACTTATAGCTACTGAAGATAAAAAGAAAGCCTCTGATTTTTTAAACCATCCGGTGCCAACGTAACACACTTTGATGTGAAAATTCAAGTCGGAGTTTGTAAGACTTTGACATGCAGATTTCATATTTAGGCATCATGGAAACTGGGAGATTTTGTTATTCAACACGTGATATTAAATCACTAAGAGGTTTGAATCGTTTATTCGATCCTTTCACCCTTCATTAATTAATTAATAATTATTTGCCCCTTATTCAAAATTATCCACCAATATGTTCCTCTTTAATCCATTAAATTGAAGATTTAATCCATTAAATGGTCAAAACTGGCAAAAATGGTTGACTTGAAGATTTAATCGATTAAATCCTCAAGTTAATCCATTAAATTTCCCACCAGGCAACAATCAATAGGGATATTTAATCGATTAACTTGAAGATTTAATCGATTAAATCTTTAAGTCAACCATTTTTGCCAGTTTTGACCATTTAATCGATTAAATCTTCAATTTAATCGATTAAAGAAGGACAGATTGGTAGATATTTTTGAATAAGGGTCAAAAAGCCAGTTTGAACCCAGGTATAAAGCATAAAAGATAAATGATCAGAATTATCACTGTGCAATTATGAAAATTAAAAGACAGACTTACTTGATGTCAGATGATGAAACAGACAGAATGATGAATCATATATGCAAAATCAGAGGAATAAAATCCGAGCCCACTGATGCTTAAGACAATTTGTCTCCCCACTGATGCTTCAGGTAGATGGACACTTGTCTCCCAGGATAGAACGAATTTCGTCTGAAGAGTGGCAGTGCTGCCAGTCAACAGCCCAAACGAACACAACAATATGCCAGAGGGATTACACCAGAGGATGAACAGAAATATGCAAACCGGAAGGAAGGAAAAATTCAGGCAGAATTTCAGTGTAGAAAAATTGGATAAATTTATGATAGTGTCTATAAATAGACACTGACCGATCACGATGAACCGTTGCTGAACCCTCGTGACTGACGGGGGCAAACGGGTGCGACCGTATTGGCGAACGGGTAGAACCGGTGACTGGTTTGGTTCAAAATTGTTCAAAAAAATCGGCAGGTAGAAATGTTTGGGTTTGAAGGAAGCAACGGATACATATTTTGAACAAAAAAATTAAAAAATAATTTAATAAAAAATCATATTTTTAAGACACATATTAACCGATCCGAGCCAGACGGTGATAGTGCACGTGTGGTAGACCAAAGCCCACCTAGCTCCTCCCCTACACAAAATGTGTAATGACCCAAGGGCCAATTTAGGAGAGTGAGTGGGAATTCATAAACTCTCTCAGATTCTATTAGTTGTCCAATGTGGATCTTCTTAAACCCACACACCCCTTCAACTTTCTTTTTTCTCTTTTCTTCCTTAACTCACTTCTTATTCATAACCAATAGATTATCAACATAAATTCCAAGAGATTTCACTCTATTTCAAAATTCTTATCATGCGCCATTTCTTATAATGAATATTCACTAAGTGAGTAGCCACTCCTTTAAGTGTTGCTCATGCTGTGAGGTTTTGCTTTTATTGTTCTCATGTCGTGTTTTTCAATTGCAGCTGGGCCCTAGCCAGTGCTTTAGCAGCTATGGCTACTAAGAGTGGTTTTCTCTTGGGAGTTTCGTTGGGTGCCATTGTTGGGGCTATACTCTCAGTGGAGGTGTTGGAAGCCTCCAGTGCCTACTGGTGTATGGAGCAAACAAAGAACGAAAGAAGAAGAATCAAAGAATAAGAACGAAGAAGAAAAATAAAGGGTTAATTTAGTCATAAAAACTGTGCCAAATATTCCCCCGGTGAGAATCTCTACATATCACTACTCAATTGGTATTTTTACATGGGATTATGCATCACAAATCGGAACCCTGAGAATTTGATTTTCTTGAAAAAAAAAAGTTACAATTTTTATACCAAATTTGGGTAAATTAAATTCTCAATCTTATTTTTTCAGTACTCTAAACATTTTCCTTCTATCAAACACGAGAAAAATTATCTTCCTTTCTGAATGAAGCAAACCAGAAATTTATTTTTTATGATTGATAACAAAGTTATTGGGTTTGATGCTCTACCTTTTTAAACTATTGACTCCTGCATTTTGTGATTATATATAGTGAAATAATAATCTTCCGTGACAAGAGATGTTGTCTCTCATGCTCTAGAGACATTCTTGTAGGATTCACTAATTTTTTTTTTAAATGTTGAAGTATATGCAGGAAGGGAGAAAATTTCTTGTAACTGGAGATCATATATATATATATATATATATATATATATATATATATATATATATATGTGTGGGTTTTATAATTTTCATTCAACATGAGAATTCATTTTTTCCACGCACCCTACGATTTTCGTGTTGAGATGGGTCCTACATATAATTTTTTCTAACACATGGGTCCCACATGTTTTTTATCTCTACAACATGATATTTCAATTCTCATTCAACATAAGAATTATAAAACCATATATATATATATATATATATATATATATATATATATATATATATATATATATAGGATTTTATAAGAGTTATGTTGTAGGAGAAGTGATTGTGTTATGTTATAGAGATTCGTTTTGCGTGCCGGAATTTTTAAATTTTTTATGCTGCGGGCCCCACAAAATGTTGTGTGTAGGAAATTTTTTGTGGTCATGGTTAATGATAGATGATAAACCCATATATATATATAGGGGTTTGCATCTATCATGTCCTACACACATAATATCTTATGGGATCCTCATTTTTTGAAGCAAAAAAAAAAAAAAATACGGCACGCAAAATGGATCTCTATAACATTTCACAATCACTTTTCCTATAACATAACTCTTATAAAACCCATATATATATAGGAGTTTACATATCTGCAGATGTTGTACATCCAACAATCAAATACTTGCCATATATATATACTTGAAAGTATTAAATATGGGGAATCATAATCATACAAAAGATGAAAGCATTAAATGTGGGGAATCATAACCATACATCTGTCGTTGCTGTACATAAAATGGTTGCAGAAATTATTCTACCATATATATATATAGGCATAGGCGGCGGACGCAGGTTGTGGAGGAGAAGGGGGGCAAGTGGCCACCCTTAAAATTTGAACCAGAAGAACCGACATAGGTAAGTCATGAGTTTTTGGTGCCCACCCTTAAAATAGGAGGCGGCCTCACAATGGTAGAGGTACGCCTATATTGTTTGAAGAACCGATACAGAAAGAAGATGAGAAGGAAGAAAAGTAGGGAAACAGAACAGATAGATGAGAAAAAAATGCCAACCTCTCCCTTTTTATTATATTATTCTCTAAATACTCTCTATTAACTCTTACTATTCTCTCTTATTTATATGTCACCCTTGACCTATGTGTTCCCTCCTAATTTCTACACCTCATCTCTAAACCTTATTGGTCTCTTCTTTTCACGTATCCCTTTTCTTTCTGCAATACTTTGTTCTCTTATTTGGTTTACATCTTCAATTTCCCCTTCATCTGTTTCTTGGTTTGTTGCTATTGTATCACATAATCACTATGAACCATAACAACTTACTCTGTTGTTGAGTGTCGAGTGTCCACCCTTCATCAATTTCCTGGATCCGCCACTGTATACAGGGAAATGATCTGTTCACAATATTTTTTTTACAAATTATACTAAATATGACCAGTCATACTTAATGTGATTTGTTTTTTTGGAAACAGAGGAATTAAAAACAAACTAAAGCCTAATTACACGTGGCCAAGCCACTCCCCTAGAGTCATTCTCCAGCAACCCAAGACAACTTTGGGGAGGAGTATCCATCAAAACAGTTTCCCAATTCAAAGATTGAGAGTACCCCGCCAGCCAGTCAGCCACTCCATTGCCCTCTCTATAAGTATGAACAAAGGACACCTGCCAATCACGATCCTTCAACATGTTGATCTTCTTCACCAGGCCTGCATACGGATGATTTGAATCACACCCAATCCGGATCATATCCAAAGCTACTTGGGAATCCCCTTCGCTGATCACCTTCCTATACCCAAAATTCCAAGCAGTCTGTAATCCCAGTAAAAAGCCCCATAATTCTGCTTTGACAGAGCTACCTACTCCCAGGTTTCTAGCAAATCCCATAAGCCAATGCCCAGATTCATCCCTTAGGACTCCTCCACACCCACTCTTTCTATTATCTTCCAAAGCAGAACCATCCGTGTTTATTTTTATCCACCCCATCGGAGGAGGTACCCATTGAACAAGGGTTTCCACTTTCTGCCCAACTTGCAGCCCAGTATCTCTGTACAGTTTCCTTGCCTCGAAGAAATTTTGCAAGAAAGTCCGAATAGATCTAGTTATATCCTCTATTGTAGAATTAGTATTTTCAAAAACAAAACTATTCCTATCTTTCCATATAAACCAGCAAATAAGCCCAAATAAAATACTGACATCCAAGCCTCCCAGTAAGCTATTTTTTGGAGATAAATTGGACACTAACCATTTCTGCAGGTTCTGGCTACAAAAAGCTGTCCAATTCTCCCTGCTAATAAATTGTCTCCATATTCGTTGAGACCAGGAGCACTCCCTCATGACATGGCTGCAGCTTTCAGGATAGGAGTTACATCTAGGACAAGTATTTGAGGCAGAAAAATGCCTTTGAAACCTCCTTAGGTTGGTTAGAAGATTTTCACCAAGCAAAAGCCATAGGAAAGTCTTGACTCGAGGAGGACCCTCCCATTGCCAAACTGAGTTCCAGTGAGGCTGAACCTGAGGAGGATCTTCAATACAGAGGCTATTCAAAGCTGTCTTGAAGGAAAAGTTACCATCATGGGATTGCTCCCAAATCACCTGATCATCTCCATCATCCAGCCGAGGGGGACAGGTACCTGCAATACAGTTCAAAGCTTCTTGTGTTAGAAAATCCCTAAACTCCTGCCATTTCCACTCTACCTGCAATAAGTTTATAAATATAACTTTTCCCATATATATATATGGGAAAATATTTTCTCATGTTGTGACCCTTCGATTTGCGTGCAAAACTTTTTTTTTTTTTTAATAAATATGGGGTCCACCACCAGTTGAGTCACAACATGAGAATTAAATTCTCATGAAATATGAGAAAATCAAATCCATATATATATATATATATATATATATATATCACTTAATCAAAAAGGGAAAAATATTTATTCTTTTAAATGACACAACTTATATCCTTTCACTTTCACAAAGAGGTGAGACTCACACCTTTATTTTTTTTGTCAACTCTCTCTCCTTTTTATCTATCTCTTTCTCTATCTTAAAATAGCACAACTTTACATCCTTTAAAATGACATACACTTTACCCAATCAAAAATAAAGTGGTGGTTTATTGTTTTTTTTTTTTTGTGAAAAGTTTATTGTTAATTTTAATACGTGAGTATCTAGGAAGAATATGTGTTTTTATACATTTATGTGAAATATAACATTTTTTTTTAAATAAAACGATGATGTATGTCAAATGAACAATTGAAGAGACCGAATTAAATCGAAATCAATAAATTTGGTCAAACTCCAGGTAATCAGGTCAAAGCCAATATAAAATAAAGTCCTGATTTCTTACGTTTCTTTTGTAAGTTACAAAATATGCTCTGCATTTGTTAAGTAAAGAGATGAGCATGTGCATAAGCTGGAGTTCTACTGCTATATGTAGGAGACCAATGGCGTTAGAATATTTTCCCACATAGATTAATGAGTTAGTGGTTGGTATGTGTAAGCACGTGAACAATTAGTCGTAAGGATGTAACGTGTTTTGATCGTCGTCTGAATAATAATAATCTGAAATTGATTCTTTTTGTTCCTCTTTTTTTTTTTTTTGAGTTTTCCCCTATAATTCTATAAGGGGGCGTTTGGTACGCAGCATTTTTCAGGATTCCCGGCAAACTGAATTTTTCTAAATTTTTAATTTATGGATATTATCGTAAACTGAATGTAAAAATCATATTTTTAAAAATTGAGATTCCCGGACAAATAAAAATTTATCCTGTACCAAACGTCCCCTAAGTTCGTTATGGATTAAATCAGAGTTCAGGATGGATTCAAAATAAGATTTTAAATCCTTCCAAAAAATGATATGCTCTCACTCAAAGGCTTTAAACAACTTAGAGCTTATTTTGAAACTACTTTTAAGTTCATGTTTGAAATTATTTAAGAAAAATACTTTTCCTTTTTCAAAATTTCTCTCAAGAGTCTCTAGGTTTGGTATAGTGATAAAGAATTTGAGTAAGTTATATTAGGTCATGTGTTGAATTCTTACTTATATAAAAAAATAATAATTCTCTCAACAAAATTTTAATTATAAGACGATTTGAATGTGTTCGAATTAACATATTTTATGTTCAATTTTTTTTAATTATAAGTAATTTTGATTTTATGTTCAAAATTACTTATAACCAAAAATTTATGAAGCTTGTATTTAAAAAAAATTATATTTATGAAGCTCTAAAAAAGAAACGACTTTTTTGATAAAAATAATCAAATCAGAAAATTAGTAGTGATTTTTTTTACCAAAATTAAATCTTTTGTGTACATTTTCATACGATAAAATTATCTTCAGAAATTATTATTAATATTATTAAATACATATTAACATTTAAAAGAAAATAATGGAACGTTGAAAGTTGAAACTAGAAACAGGCTATGTTGACTTTTAAGACAAAAATGGTACGATTAATGGAGAGATTGAAAGTACAAAATATTAAAATATAAGTGTTGATTAAAAATATTTAAATGTTATAAAAAAAATTATTTAAATAAAAGTAATATATATCACAAAATTATCTTAAAACGGTTTTAAAAAATTTCCTTTAAAAATAAAAAATATTTAGAAAAATATTAAATATAAAATAACTTAAGTGTTAATTTTTTAAGGGAAAAATGTGTATCATTTTATTGGTAAAATTATATCATTTTAAGTGAGAGAAAGAGATAAATAAAGGAGGAGAGAAAGTGAACAAAAAAACTGTCAGGCAACATAAGGAGCTTTATTTTGGTGAACCCGGTGCACATAGTTCATTCCAAAAGTAGAAAAAGACAAAGGAGTTAAAGGGGATTTTCAAAAAAATTAGGGGCAAGAAGGGAAGCCCATTTTTCCAAAAAAGGAAAAAGGACCACCCTAAAGAAATAGGCCGGGTTCACTTTAAAAATTTCCCAACATAAGGGGGAATTTTTTAATATGTTCCACCCATGGTGGTCATTCCACTCAAAAATTGATACATGTATTAATTTTTTCTTTTTTTCTTTTCTCTTTCCTCTCTTCTCAACTTTTTTTCTCTTCTCTCACCACAGTCCCACCCAATTTTTTGAACTCCCGGCTCACATGAGGGCGGATTGATAATGAAACTAAACTGGTACAATGAACCTAGACACAATCATTTAGACATGAATTTCAACATCAATAAAATAATAAACTAATAATAGTGTGTAAGTGTTAATAAACACATAACACCAGAAATTTTCTTACACACACACAACATTTTTGTGGGGCCCATACTTTCTAAAGTAAAAAATAAAATAAAACAAATGCACGCAAAACGAATCTCTATAACATTACACAATCATTTTTCCTACAACATAATTCTTATAAAATCCTAAGAAAAAAAAACAAAAACAAATCTTAGACAAAGATATGCATGTATAATTTAAGGATGCATAATTTAAGGGGAGTAGATCTCTCATGTTAAAATTTTACATGATCTAATCATATAAAATTTTTATATCTATCTCTCTATTCAGATGTATTAAATACGTGAAATTCAATTATCATTAATGATGAAAGTGATAAATAAATTTTTTTCACTATGTCATATTTTAACATTAAGGGCTGTTTGGTATTCAAATTTTTTTGTACTCTCCGAAAAGCATGGTTGGACAAATAATTTTCTGCTAAATCATCTTGTGTGCAATTTATTGTATGGTTCGCATAAGTGAATTTTAATAGATTAGATGAAACTTTTTACTGAAGTAGAAATTGAGAAGCGAAATTATTGATGAAATTAACCTTCATCGTACAAATATTTAGTGAGGTTATTTTCATAAAATAATTACACATTTTCCTAAATATTTCATAACCAACCAAACACACACTCAATAAATTTATTCATAATTTCTCGAAAAAATTTGATTATACCAAAAATACATTTGTAGTAACATTTCAATAATATCGATTCCCATTATTTGACACTCCCAACACACAAGATTATAGCACTACGTGTTACATGTTGCTTGGATACAAGTTGCAGATTCACCCAAAATCTATAAATACACGATTATTGTGCAAATTGCAATTTGACCTCGTTTTTCAGCTTCATTCATTCACTCTTTTGTCTCTTTCTGATTCCTCCATCACTATGGGAATGGAGGCTGCTTCTTCCTCCTCTTCTTCTTGTTACTCCCGTTTCTGGTCATCGGCGCTCCGATCTAAGCGCCTCGTTACTCCGGCAGAGAAGGCCGCCCGTGATAGCTCCGGCCGGGGCCTCTCCCGCCGTCTCGGCGTCCTCGACCTCGTCCTCCTCGGGGTCGGCGCCTCCATCGGCGCCGGCATCTTCGTCATCACCGGCACCGTCGCCCACGACGCCGGTCCCGGTATGCTTCAATTCATGCAGCTCACGTTGATTATCTGGTCATGCTGTAGCTTATTTATTTAGAAGATTGAAATGAAAGAGTTGTTGTTTCAATCGAAAATTATCATACTTGCAGTTTGTTAAGTTTTCGTCGATTGTTTACTCTTGAATTATTATTGCAAAAATGTGAAAGAAAGCTCTATTAATGTAACCCTAATATTGGAGGTGCTAGTTAACATTCGAATTACTTAGTGGCTTATTCTTGGTTTGTTTATGTGATGCAGGAGTAACAATATGTTTTATACTTGCGGGAGCATCATGTGTTATAAATGCACTCTGTTATGCTGAGCTTTCTTCTCGTTTTCCTGCTGTTGTTGGAGGAGCATATTTATATGCATATACAGCTTTTAATGAACTTACAGCTTTTCTTGTTTTTGCGCAATTAATGCTCGACTATCATATTGGGGCAGCTAGCATAGCAAGAAGCTTAGCAGGTTATGTAGTATCGATACTAGAGCTTTTCCCTGTTTTCAAAGATAGCATTCCGAAATGGATTGGACATGGCGAAAATATTGGAGACGTTCTATCCATCAATGTCTTGGCTCCAGTTCTCTTAATTCTTCTCACTTTAATTCTCTGTTTGGGTGTTCAAGAATCATCAGCTGTGAATTCTTTTATGACAGTGACCAAGGTTCCTTTCCGTCGTACCAGTTACCACTATATGATATTAAGCATTGCATTAATGCTGGGGTTTATTTGAGAACAGAATCAGAAGTTGTTTTTCTGTATGTTGCAGGTTGTCATTGTTATCGTTGTCATTTTTGCTGGAGCTTTTGAGGTTGATGTTGCCAACTGGTCTCCCTTTGTTCCAAATGGTGCAAAAAGCATATTTACTGGAGCTACCGTAGTATTCTTTGCGTATGTTGGATTTGATGCAGTTGCCAATTCTGCTGAAGAATCTAAGAGGCCACAGGTATATTATGTGGAAGATTGCTCCAATTGTTTATGAATTTGCCGGATGCCACATCTATTATCTCATGTATCTTTTGTGGGTACTATGCCATTAATTATGTTAGAAGAAAATAGTGAATATGTGGATTTAGTTACAGTTACCAACATAGTTATTAATTAACTTCAGGTCATTTTGTAAATGCACTTATACATCTGTATGATCGTGAAACAGAAGCTATCCCACAATAATATATTCATCTGCTGTGGCTAATTAAATGTCATGCTTTCCATTCTAAGTTTTACTCCACTTTCTCTTCTTACGAATTAGTTCACCATATTATTCATCTTTCTTATTTCTGATATTTCAGCGGGATTTGCCAATAGGCATAATGGGAAGCCTCTTAATATGTATTGCATTGTACATTGGAGTATGCTTAGTGATTACTGGGATGGTTCCATACACGCTTCTTGGAGAAGATGCTCCTTTGGCTGAAGCTTTTACATCTAAGGGATTGAAATTTGTTTCTGTTCTGATTAGCATTGGTGCTGTTGCTGGACTTACAACAACACTCCTAGTTGGTCTCTACGTTCAGGTGAGTCACTTTTGAATTATGATGTAATTGATTGATGTGCCTTGTGGCATGTGCTAATGTACATGATGGGATGTTTCTGATGAGCAGTCTCGGTTATATCTCGGGCTTGGCAGGGATGGTTTACTCCCCTCGATATTTGCTAAAGTTCACTCCAAACGTCACACCCCTATTCATTCTCAGGTCTGGGTTGGCATTGTTGCCAGTGTTTTGGCTGGGCTATTGAATGTGCGCATGCTCTCACACATTCTTTCTGTTGGTACGCTGGTAAGAGTTGATTTCTAATTTCATGGTAGAGGTTGTCAACAAAATCTATGCATCTATCTTGTATTACGTAGTATGTGTGTGACAGAGGGAAGGTGGTGTCTTGCTCTATGGGTATGCCTTTTTATATTGGATGCATTACTCTGATAATTTAATGTGTTCAGAAGGCCTATCATATTTTCTGTTTAGGGAATAATACTACATGCTGTACCTTGACAAAAGTATACTTAATAATTGACTAGTGTTTGTAAATATTCTTAGTTAATGCCCCTCACATAATATTTTTTTTCTTATTTCAGACTGGCTATTCAGTTGTCTCGGCATGTGTTGTTGTTCTTCGCTGGAAGGATAAGAGAAATAGTCAAGTATCATCTTCATCTAGGCAGGAAGGTGTAATTTGCCTCATTGCTGTTGCTGTTACTGGATTTGCTGCAGGGCTCTTATTCCGTTATGATGCTTCCCCTATTTTTCTGATTCTGGCTGTAGTTGTAGCAGCTGGTGCTTCTGCTGCTCTTTTTTTCCGTCAGGTGAGTGTTATTTTATATTTTATTAATTGCTTGTTACCTAAAGTTGTATCATGACTATGTTAAAAAATTCCCATTTTGTTCTTGGAAAAGGTATAGAATACTAATCAAAGTCACAGACAGATAGTTTTAATTGAATCTTATCATTAGTAGAAGAGGGAAAGTAAAATGGAATTATTTGTAGCCTTCTTTTCCTGGATCATACAAAAAAGCAGCAAACACAATGTGGGTTGAATGTGTCAAAAACTCCAAACGGAAAAGAAATCTCAAGGTCAACAATTCTGCTATGCTTCTCGCGCTTCATCACATTAAAATTTGTGAAATTCATTAACGTGTTGCATTTTAATCTTCATTTATCTCATTAATTATATTCTGTACTATCATTTTACTTTTCAGGCTTATGCAGACGCACCAGGATTTTCTTGCCCTTGGGTTCCCGTTCTACCAAGTATATGCATCTTTTTTTAACTTGTTCTTATTTGGCCAGGTATGCCCATGATCTCTCCTTTTTGAAGATTTGGCCAAAATAATACTTTTTTTAAAAAAATATTAAAGTTGATTATTTATACATCAAAACTGGCAAATAATGATGAATTTATGTATACAGTTACATCAAGAAGCATGGGTGAGATTTGTGATTCTTAGTGTTGTTATGGTTGGTGTTTATGCAATATATGGCCAGTATCATGCTGACCCCAGTGCAGAAGAGAATACCATTTATCACGAGGTACCAGAGGAAGAAGCTCTATGAGTTATCTGTTCAATATTATCAGGTCTATAAAGAATAAGCATGGCGAATTAAGCGAAAGAAATGGGAAAGCCCAAAGTGAACTGGGTTACTTTTAACGTAAAAGGGAAAATGATTGTATTTGATGAAAAAAGAGAATAGCTAAAAATATTATCATACTTTGATGAGTCAATATTCTGTATTGTTATATAGGGTGGATAAAAAAATTGTATCATGTACCATTTTACTGTGTGAATATTAAGTTGAAACTTTTGGATGTGTTTAGGCTTATCATTTTGTATATAAAAAAACTCCATAAAGAAATCCATGTATAAAGTTTAATTTTTTTTTTTTTTTTTGGTACAGATATAAAGTTTTAATTTACTATTATATATTATTTTATTTATATATTACTTTTTAATAAATTCTGATTAGTTCTCTAAACAATAAAACTTCCATGCATTTTATAATTTTAATTCTCTTTGTTTCACATGTAAAATTTAAAATTCTTAGTTGATTTCAAATTTAGGAGAATTATAATTGAAATCAGAATCCCCACAGATCAAAATTACAATTTTTGACATTAATGATAATTGTCAATTTATTCTGATATATTAAGTTGGAGTTTAAATTTTATCATTTTTATCATTTTTAATTTAAATTTGAATTTTTAAAATTGATTTTGCATATATTTTTTTAAATGTTTTAAATATTTTCTCTTTTATTCAAATAAATTATGAATATTTGTTTTATAATTTATTTATTTTTTAAAAAATCTATTTTTTGGTAAGTAAAAAATCTTTTTTGTTATATTATGGTATTTTATTTAAATTCAAAAATACTAGTGCAGTATATGGAATAATTGTTAAAATGTAATTTAAATATGGCTTATGACCACATCACCTTTTTATATTTTTAACTTTCTACATATATTTATAGAAAAATGTGTTTTTTTTATTTTGCACTAGATAAATTATCTCATGCAATAATAAAAAAATAGATATGATATATATTTTTTCTCCTTAGTGATTCTCATCCACTTTTTATATGTTGCATAGGATAATTTATCTCATACAACATGAGAAAGATATTATCCATAATTATATTAAAAAAATGTTGGCAATAACACCACCTTTCGTACTCACATTGCTATCCTGCAAATTGAAATAAACTTTCTTTAAAAAAAAAAAAAATGATAATTTCTTTCTTCATTTCAGTCAAATAAAAACTTTTCCTTCCCTTTTACCAAAAAAAAAAAAAAAAAAACTTTTCCTTCTATAGGATTTACATGAATCACAAAACAAGAAGAGGCACCTACTTTTTGAATAATTTGCATAAATGAAAGAAAATTCCACACATTAAATGGCTTGCTGTATCTGAAGAATAACTTCGACACTCATTAAACTTCAGCTTTATAATCCATCACAAATTTCTTTATTTTATAAATATGCTAGTGAATCTTGCCTTTTCCTTCCAAGCAATACCCAATATGCTAATCTTCCAAGTGTCTGTTTGGAATAAATGGGAAAAAGGGTCTTCCATCTCCCTCCTTTGCCTCACTTTCCCCTTTCTCCTTTCCCATCTCCTCTTTTACTCAAGTCACCTTCTTTCTATAGTGAAAACTCAAATCTTTCTCCTTGCTGAATAAATATTTCATATTACAACATGATTTATGATTCATCTTAAAGAAGAGAGACAAACATATATATATCAAGACCAACCTCATCAAGATTTATCAAGGATCATCTCTCCTAAAGCTTAAAATGTTAGGTAATGACACAATTGGTTTTGCCTCCTCCCATAAAACCAAAACTGTAGACCATGCACATGAACACTGTACCACTTGTTCATAGAAGTTTTACTATTATGTTAAGAATTAACTCCTAAAAGTTTAAACTGTTAAGTAAAGATACAAAATTTAGGTTTTATAATGAAAAAGTGGCTGATGAGTATTGGACAATCATATAGCTCGTAATGATTCCATAACTGTTGATGTGTGTGCGTGCCAGGGGAGTCAAATGCATAATTAGCCAATTTTGGTAATGTTTCATAGTTAATATCAGCCTGTCAGAAACAGGTTTAACTAGCATGGTGAACTGCAAATGCTGCATAGAATGTCATGGAAATAATTATTAACATAAATAATTAACTCAGTCTGTCTAAATATGATTTTAAACTGAAATTTTCAGTTTCCTGTAAATGAAGATGATTCAGTAGGTGTATACGTGTGTGTTGGGCAACTACATAATTAAAAACTGAACAGTTTTTTCAAAACTTTTATCTCTAACAAGTAACAACATTATAAGGAAATCAGCAGTTCAAGAGAGGGAGAACTACATGAAACAAAACAATTAGCTGCACCTGTAAATAATCTAATAAGATGTGTTCAGAAATATTTATTTTCCACTTGTTTCTAGGATCATTTCAAGAGAGCGAGCCTCGAGCAATGGTAAAATTGCTCCCTTGTGATTAAAAGGTCAAAGGTTTGAATCTGGGAAATAGCTTCTTTATAAATATGAAAGGATAAGTTTACATGTATGAATTTCCCTCACCCCATTCTCATTAGTCGGGATTTAATGGAGAGTATTTTTTTTTTTGCAGGACCACCTCGTGTCCAGATTCTTACCTAATTATGTTGCAGAAACACAAAAAATATGAATGGTGAATTTTAACATGAGAAAGAAACAGCAGCACCGAAAGCAATATCCAGTGATATTTTGTTGTATGTAAAAATAAATATGTGGAAGATCTGCTGCCACAAAATAACAGAATTTGAACTTCATCGGTTATACAAAAGCATAAAATGAAAACCAAATCTCCTAAAATGAAGAAAGCTCAATGGGACATAAAATTATAAGACCTCTAATGAACTTCATATCCATCCTTGTAGAAACTATTGGAGAACAACAGTTTACAAATCACCCAATATTGTTTCCAATGATCTTCAGCCCTTTTGATCTTTCAATCGATCCCATTTTTTGAAGCCTAATCTGGGCTTTGAACTTGGCTATAAATTCACTAGCTTTTTTATCCACCTCAGAATCCAGTCCTGAATCATTGACACATTCAGACACCCTATCTTCTTCATCTGAGATCGCCTGAATATTATCAAGCTCGATATCTGAGTCTTCTATAGACACATTCTTGGATGATTCTAGTTTATCTCCTTTACGATAACTGGAAAATGTAACCTCAGGCTTGGGACAATCCGGAGTTTTCTTACTGATTCCTTTCAATAGACGATCTGTTTCTCCACTTTTCATTTTATCTTTTCTCAATACTGATTCAACATTATTAGGCTTCTTTTCAACCTTTTCATCAATTTGCTTGCTAGATATTTCTCCTATCCTCATTGTAATTGAAGTCGGTCCACTGGATCTTCTTGTTCTAACTGATTTCCCCCTTGATGGAGCTTTTGCTAGGCTTGCAGGCTTTTCTGAGTCTGACTGCAAAGCATGCATCCCTGACTCTTTGTTGTCTGGTGGATCCTCACCTCCAATACCATTTAAACCCCTCAAGTCATCATTCAGACTACTCATGTCATCCTGGATCAAGGAACCATTATTATATCCACAAGCTTGAAAAGGTTGCAACGAAGTTTCCCCATTCCTTCTAGCCGGAGGTGATGGTGAACTTGAAGAAAAAGATCCACGCGAGCTCTTCTTTTCCCCTGAATCTTCCTTCAGAGAGTTGAAATTTTCTGATTTAACAGAGTCTACAGAAGAACATAAACTCGTCTGAGATGAGAAAGATCGCATAGACTGGAAAGACCGTGAACTGAGAGATTCAAATTGAGTTTCGTCAACTGACATTGGCCTGAGATGCGAAGGATGAGAAACGGCAGCATATTTTCCTTTAGTTTCCATCCTTCTATTTCTTGAAGAAGACACCTGGGAAATCTTCTTTTGCAGATCCACCTCTTGGAAATTCTTACTTTCTGAAGCAGGCACATAGGAAGTCTTCTTTTGTTCCATATCTTCGTCTTGGAAATTCACATTTTCTGAAGCATGCACATAGGAAATCTCCTTGTGTCCCATATCTTGCTCCTGGAAATTCATATTTTCTGAAGTATGAACATGGGAAGTGTTCTTTTGTCCCATATCTTCCTCTTGGAAGTTCATATTATCTGATGGAATCGAATCCAAGGAAGAATACATTCTCGTGTGGGAAGAGAAAGATCCCATAGACTGGAAAGACTGCGAACCGAGTGATTCAAATTGAGTTTCATCAACTGACATTGGCCTGAAATGTGAAGGAAGAGACACAGCAGCATATTTTCCTCTAGTTGCCATCCTTCTATTTCTTGAAGAAGACCCCTGAGAAACCTTCTTTCCCAAATCTATCCCTTGGAAATTTGCATTTTCAGAAGCAGGCACATAGGAAGTCTTCCTTTGTCCCATATCTTCCTCTTGGAAATTCATATTTTCTGAAGCAGGCACATAGGAAGTCGTCTTTTGTCCCATATCTTCCTCTTGGAAATTCATCTTTTCCGGAGTAGGCACATAGGAAGTCATCTTTTGTCCCATGTCTTCCTCTTGGAAATCCATCTTTTCTGGAGTAGGGACATAGGAAGCTTCCCTTTGTCTCATTTCTACCTCTTGAAAGTTCATATAATCTGATGAATTTGAATCCAAGGAAGAATACATACTGGGGTGGGAAGAGAAAGATGTTGTAGACTGTAAAGACCTTGAACCAAGTGCTTCAAATTTAGTTTCATCAACTGAAAGAGGCCTAAAATGTGAAGGATGGGTGGTAACATTGCCATGTCTTCTCTCCCTTTCCATACTTCTAGACCTTGCATGCCATGGAACCGGGGAAGCTGATCCACCAACAGCAGCGGCATCATTAAGTTTTTTCTCCAATTTGGAAGGACCCAGATCCCGAGATTCCCTATCTCTGTTCTTACCTGAGCTCTTAGAAGAACCCCTTGAACCAGAACTAGAATCACTATCATTGATATATTTAGGACTATCAACTTCTCTTGAAAACGACCTTAAACTGCGAACCGGTAGTCCTAGAGGTTTATAACCAACAACCTCACCACATTCACCAGTGGTGTAGTATGGTTGAGCAACAACAACAACAGGCTCGCTATGATAGTACTCAGAATTCCAAGCTTGAACCACATTGGTTCCATCACATCTAACAGAATAACCAAAATTATCTTCAGAAATGGGAAATTGGGTTTTGTACTGTTCATCAAAAACACCAACAGTACCCCCATTGGAGCACACAGCCCCTGGCTCCCCATCAAAGTATTGAGGGTTCCAACAATGCATCATCCTCTTCTCATCAAACCCAGATGGATTTTCACACCCATCACCAAAAATCGTGGAAGAAGGAAACATTTTGGACACATAACTAGGTGTATTATCAGCACTAGAGTGAGTTTCTACGTGTGTTTCTAGTTCTGCATTTCTTCTACTAAACAGACCATAGGCCACAGCAATGCCAATGAAGAGAAGGTGGAGAAGCTCCCAGAACTTAGGGAGTATGGTTTGGCTCACAAAGTCAGGAGCTTGTGAAGGAAACAGTGTAATAACAATGATAAATAGTGCCAAGATGAGATATTTGAAGAGGAAACCTGAGCAAGACTTACCTTGGTTGATGGGTTTTGGTTGGATCCGTGAGCTGAACTCAGAAAATGGTAAATGGGGTTTGGGGTAAGTACCAGATTCCGCCATTGATGAACAGGGTTAGTCTCCTCCTCAGTGGTGTGGTTGGGTTTTGTTTGAGATGGGGAAAGAAGAAAAGAAGACTTTGAGGACAAGGAATGGAAAAGTACATCTAGGAAACAGCGACAAACATGGGATGGCAAAACAAAGATTAAGGTAATTGCCCAAAATAGTGGGGGCAGAATTCAAAGGTGTCATTATCAATCATTACTTTTTTTAATTGAATGACATAATTACCCTTTTTTGGGTTTGAGTTTTACCATCTATGGAATGTTATTTTAGGTTTTAGAAATGTTGGGCCATTACAAGCCCAACCCAATACATTGTGCTTGAATGAGTAAGTGATAGAGAAAAGAATCCCTATATCTACCACAATGTCTCAGAATCTTTGCACTTAGCAGTTGGCACTCCTATTAAATTGTGACATTATGTTCAAGGACTTTTGGAGAATAAGAAATTAGGTGATAAGTGGACATCAATTTGTGTTGGATATCATGCCATAATAGTTATGCCACGTAACAATTTCAAGCCGGATGACTGTGTTCATCAATATTACATGTAAATGCTTTTATAAATAATGGCTTTAGATTAGAGAGAGATTGTTATAACTAGGTCAAGGACTGCTGCTTGTTGCATCTATCAACACTGATTTTGAGACCAGTTGATGGCAATACGCATTTAAAGTAATCTTACCAAACAAACATGTCAGGTAGCAACAGTGGCAACTAAAGAGATACTGTCAAACCCAAAATCCTACCAAATGGGAACCTGCCACAACTTTAGGCCTTGGAACTAAGGGATATAGAAACAAGTTAATGAAAGACTAAGATAATTGATGATCTAATTATGGTTATGTTAGGATATAAATAAAGGGTTTTTATTTTCTCCTTTAACATGACATAACAAAGTTTCCTACACACACAACATTTTATAGGACCTACACTTTTTAAAACAAAACAAAATAAATAAAAATTCAGGCACGCAAAACGAATCTCTATAACATTACACAATCACTTTTCCTACAACATAATTCTTATAAAACCCATAAATAAAATGTGGCTCATCAATTTATTTTATTTTAAAAAAAAGAGGCATATGAGAAATGAAACTCATCCAACATGAAAGTTTAATCTTTCTCTAATTATATACTTAAATACATGTGATTAATATTTCTTATGTATAGGAAATAATTTATTTCCTACACACATCAAAGTATATAGACCTCATGTGAAAAGAAAAGAAAAAAGAAAAATGAACTGGACTCATTTTTATATGTGCGTAAGAAATAAAATTATCTCCAAACACTAATTTCTAAATACATATAATAAAATAATTAGATATAGGATCATAAATATCCCATGCCATTGTTATGTTCCTTGAATATTGGTTTCTAGATGCCTCTATACTCTCACTCTTGTGGCTTAATTAGATGGTGCATGTGTCATTGAATACAAACATTTAAATCATAACACACATTCCTAAATAACTTCTACCCATGGCAGAGGTAGTTAGGGAATATGAAAGACCAATTTTTTACTTATATTCTATAACTAAACGATAAAATAACCGATTCAATCTAATAATTTAAGTTGTTAAGTAAAGATTTTTTTTAATATTTTTATATTTGTCTAACACGTCTTTTTGTATAAGAATTTATTGAATTTGAGAGAGGATAAACACTAGACCTGTACTTAAGAAATTTCATAATATTTAATTAATAAAATTGAAATAGTGATGATTTAATTTGTGATTCCATAATAATTGAGACTATTTTTTTTGGTATAACCCGGAGGTATCCCCATTCAACCTCCTTCAGTCACCTTGCCCTCGGGGTACGGCCCTGCTAACCCCTCATTGGAACAGCGGGTGCATTGAGCTTCGCTACGGGAGGAAGGATGAGACTAATTTCTCAACCGAGAAGGATAATAGAGACTTTAATATCATGATAAAAAATCATTTCAACCCAGCAATTTCAGATGTTAAGTGAATTAATGTACATCAATAATTTAATATTTAACACAATTTAAGATAAAAGGAGACTTTATCTTTGATAACTAAATAGAGAAAGAAAAAAAAAATCATCCGGAAAGCAATTTAGAGTGACTGATTGGAACTTTCTTCTTGTTGCCCGAAGCTGCTATCATTACAATAAAGCTGCAATTTAGAGTGACAACTTCATGTTTAATTTACAATATGTTTGTTTGAGATTCACCCATCTTAAAATGGCGTTCAGTATAATTCACATAATTGTGATTTAAATAGGCATATATCCGAAATTGCATAGAAGCAAATAAATCTTCTTTTTTCTTAAAATTAGTTCATGTTAAGGAAAATTTTAAATAAATAAGCACTTAATTTTTTATTAAAGCAGACAATTGCGAGTAAAAGAGAATTAAGGAAATATTTTGCTGAGTGTATAATAAAAAACGTACACAAACAACACAAGGTTGCGTTAAAATGAATCTAAAACAAACAATCTATTAATTGCTTTTAAGTTGTTGAATTAATTATTATAATGGGATTGATATCATATGTGCATTATTAGTGCATATGCATTTGAATTGTATTGAATCGCTATTTACGTATTAATAGACAAAGTATATTCCTACATATAACACTACTTTTATTTCACTAAAGGTAGTTAATAATTAGACCATATTAACTACCACAAACCAAAGAGATCCTTCTTTCTTAACAATTTTATAATTTTAGTTATTTAATTTTTCTTTGCCTATTTAATAACATTGCGACCCTAATTTTAAAACAGAATCAAGCACCGAATTATAGCAACCTAAGTCCCACAGTCTGACTGACCATATCCATGCATATTCCCAAAGGAAAAAAAAAATGAGAATTAGAACAAAATATTATTGATTTTTAGTTACATTTGAAGTGCTCTAGCAAGCAAAGATAGACAAAAACATTTTTTAATTGAGAGATCAAATTATGTTAAAACTATTTTCCCCTGTCCCACCCTCTAATCTGCACAAAGTGGCATCAAAATCTAATGATAACATCACATATAATTCGGAATATTCTCTCTCTCATCTTTTTGAAGTCTAAACTAATAAAAGCTTGTACTATTCATCTATTCATCATAATTCATATCAAACCATACCCCACTGGTAACATATCCCACCCTATACAGATTTTAAAGTTGACTAAAATGTATACCAGACACAATAAAACAATCCTTCACTCAAGACTGTTAGAAATATCAAGAATCAATTATCATATTAAGATTCTTGATATTACCCACTAATCATTATATGGCCCAATTAATTACTGATATATTTAATCTCAATCATATCATTGATTTGGTATATGATGGACTTACCAGATTATAAGTTATGGAATATATATATTAGGGATGGTCCTCTCTCCCCTTCAACCCTAATGTCATTCCCTCCATCAGAATACATAGGAAGTAAAGAAGGCTTAGAGAGAGAAACTACCCCAACACAATTGCTCACGAGATGATGACTGCTGTTAGCACTTCATCATCATTTTCAGGTATGTCTTTATCTCTTATGTGTATGTGAAAATCATGTATTCCCAATATCCTTTATCATGTTCTTATTTTATAATTTATGAACATGATATATTATCCAAAATTGCAAACTAACATAGTTATCTTAAGTCATATCCTTGATTTCTAATAAACCACAAATAAGTATTCCATTGCAATTATTTCCCTTTTTTTTTTTCTCTTTCTCCTTCACATTTGATTTGATGTATTTCTATCTAGCAACTAAAACGTTATAGACACCATTCTGAACATCACATCACATTGCACAGGACCAATTATGGCTTAGGAATTGAGCCTTCAAATGGCCAAGGGTTCACAGGCACTGGCTGCCGAATGTTCAGACCCAAGAGGTTACCATTACTTGGTGCAACCACCGAGTGAAGAGTGGCAGAAGAAGATGATGATGATGATGATGCAGATGAGACAGTGACACGTTCACATGAAGGGCACATTGTGAGAGTGGTGGGAGGTTTCATATGCATGTACATTTGAGGGCATAATAATTTCAATCCCTTTAGCTCTTGAACTTCCTTTTGCAACCTCCTATTCTCTTCAGTTAGATTCTCACAACATCTCTTCAGGTATTCATAATCCACTTCAGTCTGTTTCGACTTGGTCCTACGTTAGTTGAAACAATATCATTGGAATTTGATCACTTCCTAGTTAGTACCATGAAACAATAATGTCCAAGGAACTTGACATAAATCGCAAAAATAACAACAGAAACCACATATTTTGTACCATTAATTGCCACAACATTTTTAGCAGTTTCTCATGAAAATTGAACAAATGCAAAATCTAAATATCAAACTTTTACTTCTAAATTTGTCACTACTGTTATTTCATTATTGTGCCCCTATTGATGAGTGTGTCCACGTGTCTCATATACTTAATTCCCCGTAAATTTTTTATTTATTTATGTTACGTAATCATCAATAACTTTAGATTTATGTCACATAATTGTCTCATTGATGCTCTCACACTCTCGGGCAGTCAAACCCATTATTCATATTGGAGTTATGCTTAAAGCTGCTCTGATTAATGCATTTAACAGTTACAATAATAATTAACGTTGAGGAATAACGCAACCATTAAAGATAGTGTTATATTTATCTCATTTTAGATGACATAAATAATTTTTTACACACATAAAAAGGTGGGTCCCACCACTTTTTAGATTTTTATTTCTAAACATGAGATTTTTATTTCTATAACATGAGATTTTTATTTTCATATATAATTATTTTCATACAACATGAGATAATTATTTCTTAAAGATAATTTACCTTATACAAATAAAGTAACTTTCAAACTATACAAATAATATAATGTATTTTCAAATAGTTTATAAAAAATAAAACCTTTCCAATCATATTACTTTTATGTCTGTTGTTTAATGCACATCAATTAGGCTTCAACATAATAGAAAACACGTATCAATTAGAGTAATATAAGGTCAACAAATAATTTAATTGTATTTAATTTGAATAAAAATAATAATAATTATAGACCTCACCTCGCTCTTCTGTTCTGAAACCACACCTCTACTTGTCTAGGTCTCAGATTCAACTCCTTTGCCAATGCTTGCTTTCGTTTCTATAATTTAAAAATTAATTTAAAAATAAATAAATTAGCAGCGTGGAATGACATAAATACCATTACGCATGCAATGAATTTACGCAAGTGCCACCTACTCACCGGATTCAGCGTGTTATGCTCCTTGAACGTTTCTTCCAGCATAGTGGACTGTTCTTTCGTCAGCCTCAGCTTCTTCATCCCGGTTTCGCCACCGCCGTCCTCGTCTTCACTCCCCCGCGAACACGACATCCTCTCCGCTGCAGGGGCGGCATTGTCGTCGTCTCTCTCGCTCCTTTTGCCGCCACTGATGCTTGATATCGTGCTGTTCGGGGAGGAAACACCGTTGTCGTTGTCACAATCCGCCGCCGTAGACGGCGGCGGTGAATTCAAGTCGGTTCCTCGGAGGAACGACCCCATCTCGGAGCTCCGATCTGTTACATGCAGTTGCATGTGAGTTTCAACAGTTAGCTTAGCCAGGAGTGGCAGTTTGTGTAATTAAAAAGGATGGCCAAGGGCATTTATGTACAAACAGTGTTTGTACTTGGATACTTTGGATTAAGGAATGGAAATGTGAGCGTGGAGAAATTATTTAATATTTTCGTGAAAATTAGCATTTTTTTTTATTCTCCTTGGGAATAATAAAAATGATGAATTTATATAAACAATTTATTAGAGGATTTTATAATTCTTATATAACATGAGAGTTAGAACTTTTCTACGCACCCTCCTATTTTCGTGCTAATATGGGTCCCACATATGATTTTTTCTAAATTCCACGTGTTTTTTATTTCATTTTTATGACATCAGATTTCAATTCTGATTTAAAACGAGAATTATAAAACCCTTGATTAAATATGAATATAAGATGAGAATGAGATATAGTGGGTACAGAGGCAGAGGCAGGATCAGAATTTGGTTGTTGATTGCATGATTTACATAAAAAAAAAAAAAAAAAACAAAGGTTGCAACTTTCAAATGAAAAAGGATATATATTGCTTTAATATGAAAGAAAAATAAAGAGTAAATAAAAAAATGTTCATTTTTTTTTTTAATTTTAAATGGAGATTGAAGAGATATTTTATAGAAAAATTGGAGATAAAGGGAAAGATTTGGGAAGAATCTAAAGAGCAAAGATTGAAGGAATGAATTAAGAGTGAGGAGATATGCTATGAAAAATTGGTGAGAAAAAAATTGATTGAAGGAACATGAACCTCGTACCAGATAACTGAAACAAATCATTCGAGGAACTCCTATTTTGATTCATGGGAACATGTTGTTGGGGCTTCTGCATGTGATTGACTCCACATCCTCCCAAGGTCAAACTCAAACTCAAACCCAACCCCAACACATCATCTTTCTCACCCATTTTGATCTCTTTTCTTCTTTCTGAGAAGAATCACCAATGCGTGATTCTCTCTCTCTCTGATTTGGGAAAGAGCAAAATGGAAGGAAATGGGGTGGTCTTTGGTGGCTGTAGGTTACACACCCTTTGGCTTTTTGCAGTGTAGAAAAAACTGATGGATGGAACTATATATATAGATACATTGAGAAAAAGAGTGAACTCATAGAGTTAATTATGACTTGGGTCAGAGTGACAAATTGGCTCAATCATCACTTATATGGCTATTCTAGGTTTTTTTATTATTTTTTAAAGATTATGGCTAATATATGCTTTTAGATTCTTGAAGTCCAAGATTGGTTACATTTTAGGGATTTATTTTTCTCATATTATATGAGAAAATAAACTCTTTCTACACATATCATAAAAAGGTGTAACACTCATTTTTCTATTTTTTTATTTTTTTAATAGGTGGGATCCATATTTAATGTATCTATGACATGAGATTAGAATTATCCTATAGATTTATTTTTTCCTACATTTTAACGATGGTTAGTTTTATGGGTGTGTATTATAGATCAGATAGCAAGTAACTGATGACACAGATTTTAATAGCTTTAACTAGTTTCTGTTGATAAAAACAGCTGCTTTTTCGCTCTAAGAATGTTGACCAGAAATAGCAGGAGTTTGAGGAGGTGCATTTGTTTCACATGACGTGCTGGAATCATCATCATCAATGTGATGATGATGATGAGTGATTATCGGGTTTCAACTATGATTTATTTTTTAAAAAGGCCAAAAAATAATCATTTTTATGTTAAGTTTACCAATGCTAGAAAGGAGTTTAAAATTTTTAATCGTTTTAGTCTCATAGCTGATTTAAAAATTTTAATTTTGAATATACTCTAAACTTGAAATTAGTTTCATAATTAACTTAAAGAATCAAAATTATGAGAATATTCAGGAAATTATATTTTCTTCAAAGAGATAATTAGAGTTGATATAAAAAAAATTATGGTCAAAATTAAGTACGCAAACAAACTTGTAAATAAAACTTTGCATTCAAATAAATTTATTTGTATGCCAAAATCAAATTTATAGATCAGTTTTTCAAATTACAATATAAGGACACAATGATAGTTGAGAGATTCGTGTGGGCTATATGCAAAGGTGGGTCTCTTACCTGATTGTGCGAGGGTGTGGGGCCCGTTTGACATGAATTTTCAGTGGCATGCAGCCCCAAATCACGAGGCGAAAGAGCAGTGGTTTGGCGCGTGAAGGTCATTCGAGCGTGGGGTTGATTTTCAGGGAGCAGAGTGAACGATGATAGGTTACAAAAGGTGGCCTTCGGTAGAAGAGAAATATTTTTTTGTGCGAGAATCTCGATTTTCAAAAATATAATTTTTACATCCAGATTATTATAATATCCGAAAATTTAAAATTTAGAAAAATCCAGTATCCCAAGAATCTGGGCAAAAACCGAGTACCAAACGGAACCGGTAATTTCAATGGAATTTTTTTTGTTTAAAGAATTCTTCTTCCCATCCATTACGGGTGTTCACGGTCTGGATTGGATCGATTTTGAAAATAAAAATCATCTGATCCATTCCTTCCGGTTTGATCATGTGATCATCCATTCGGTTTAGATTTTTTTTCAAATACAATTCGATCCAATCCAATTTTTTTCGATTTGGATATGATCGATTTTTAATTTTTTGAAAATCCTAAAATTTGTTTCATGATTGTTGTGCAAATAACATCTTGGATATATATTGGCTTTGTAATTTTATTTTATTTAAATACAAAAGCATCAGTAATTGTGATTAGGTTTTTTCTTGGTTTAGTTGATGGGATAATGGATGCTGACTTTAAATTTTTTTGGATATGATTGGGAAAGACCTAAGTAGGTAGAGATAAATTAATATATTGGATCGATTTTCATCTACCAATGTAAAAATCGATCCAATCCATTTAAAAGTTGCGGTTTTTTTTTTCGGTTTTCAATTTTTCCATTTTCGGTTTATTCGGTTATCGGTTTTTCTGTTCGGTCACCATGGTTTGAATCGGTTTGGATCGGTTGATGAACACCCCTACTTCCCATGTATATTTCCTTTTGTTTTCAAAGATTAATTAATTATTAATTAAATTAAATCAACTTTTCTGAATAAGAATTTTTAGTAAACTTAAAATCATCCTCTTTCCAAAAAAAATTAATTTTTTTGGTAAATATGTATGGTTAAATGTACACACATCAATAACTTTTTTAGCCGATTTTAATTTTTAATTTAACTAGTTTTTAAGTTTAATAAGTTGTTATACTTTTCGGAAATTTTAAATAAAATTATTTGAATACACTGTTAATTAAAAAATATTTCAAACCTGTGTATGACACTATAAATTTTATTAAATTCATTAAATAATAGTGTATTAAAATTAAGCTCTTTTAAATAAATCTGCATAATCCAAAGTTTTTATATTTTGTTTCTATAATTTTTTTAAAAAAAAATATTAATTTAATTTATAACGTCAATCCAATTTACTTTAAATTATAAAAAAATATATGGGAACTTATAGGTAATTTAACCAATTTAATATTTTATAATAGTCATTCTTAATGAATTAGTGATGAAAGATCAAGTATTGCATATATTAGCGTCCATCCTTTGTATCTAAGAATCTCTCCACCTAATCTATGTTTTTTTCTTTTTTTTAAGTACATATTTTTTTCATTTTTTTTGTTTTGTTTGGGGTACACTGCCCTTACATATCTAAAATCCAAACTGATAATGTTATAAAAAAAAAAAAAAATCCAAACTGATAAATGTTTCACAATTCATATCAATATCAATAAAGAAAAAAAGTAATGATTCCTGCAACTCCTTTTTTAATGTTGTTGAAAAAGAAAACATGTCTACACAGTTGCCGGTAGTGATCACAATTCAATGCTGGTTTTGACTGTCCCATATATGCTAAACATTCTCAGTTTTCCAAGATGTTGAATTAAGCTTTCTGTTATCAATGAATTTAAATTCAAAGAAACCAAACGGACTTCAAGTCAAAATTTCAAAACCAACACTCAACCCAGTTAATTGTCATAATTAATCATATTATACCTATGATTAATACTGGAAGGCACCGTTTTAATTGTTTGATTAAAGTCATCAGAAACTATATTTCATAAATAGGGAGTGATAAAGATCGACTTGATTCATTACGAATGTAACATGCAATATTTCAGTTACCCGGGGGATATACTGAAACAAATGGGTTGTTTGAAAAATATTATGCATACTTTGAGATAGGGAACAAAAAATATAATAGGGTTTTATTAATCACCTTTCACATAAGATAGTTATTTTATGTTATAGGGAGAGAATGGATGAATCCCACCATTACAAAAAAAGAAGATAGGGTGCAAAAATCGAGCGAAAATCGAAATGAGAGAACATGAGATAAAGTATGTTATATGAAAGAAGAGTAATATTTCCCAATATAATAATTACATCAAAATATTATACTTTATGTAAATTAAAATTAAAATTAAAAAAAATTATAATACATTTTATGCAGAATCTAAAATTTAATTTAACACTGATCATTTTTATGATGTGAAAGAATGATATGTAATATTAAGAGACAATTTGTTAGGGCCTATATCTTGACCTGCATCAGCCCCTACTCCGTTTTAAAAACAATAAATGTTTGTATTTATTAAAAGATATTAGACCGCGAATTTAAAATGCTCGGACTCTAAGTTTTCAGGCTTGACTTAAAATTTTAATAAATAATATAAATACAAAAGAAAATACTACTATACAAATATCTAATTTTTTAATATATAAATATAATTTTTTAAAATATATTAAATATAAGTTTAAATTAATTCATTAAAGAGATAAATGTGTGTAATTTTAAAGGATGTAAAGTTGTGTCGTCATTTTAAGAGAGAGAAATGGATAGATAAAGGAGGAGAGAGTTGACAAAAAAATAAATAAAGGTGTACCTCTCTGTGAGAGTGAAATGATATAAGTTGTGTCATTTAAAAGGATAAACATTTTTCCTTCATTAAAATATAATAAATGTGAGTGCAAATAATTTTATAAAACACATTTAGATATAAATTTGAGTTTTAAATATCAGTATAAATTAAATGTCAATTATATATATATATATATATATATATATATATATATAATGTAACAAAGAAAATGAAGTTTGATTTTTCAAATATAATATAAAAATTAAATAAATATAGATATTATGTAAATTTCTTTGATAAACTATTATTATTTTATATACATGGGTGTATATCCATGTGTACAAATTTTTTATTTCTTTAAAATAAATTAAAATCTAATCTTATAATAAAAAATCAATACAATTTGATTCAATGATTGTTATTGTTTTCAACAACATTGGTGTTTGTCATTTAAATGACATAAGTTATGTCATTTAAGAGAGAGATAGACACAGAAAAGTGGAAATCATGGGAGAGAGAAAGTGAATGATTTTTTTTTAATTTTAAAATTTAAATAAAAATATTTTTATGTGTCAATCTCTCTCTTAAAATGACATAACTTTATGTCATTTAAAATTACAAACACTTTTCCCTTAAATTGTCAATATTTTGAGTTATAGTTTCAATTATACAAAGTAATCATAACTTATAATTTGCTGAGTGCAATATGTGATTTTTGAAGACTTTATAGGTTTGATAAACTAGACTTATACTTACATTTTTTTAAAATAATCTAGGCCAAACTTGTATCATACTAATAAGTGGAATGAAACTTAAAATATTCTATATAAACCTATCGTATTTAAACTAAAATCTGAGTAATTTACACCTTGACTACTGTGTTAAATATTGGTTTCCCACACCAAAAAAAAAAAATATTGGTTCCACATCACGAGAAAAGCTCTACTTCCATTGATAGTGATACATATAAAAATTTAAAAATTTTATTCCATATAAAATTTGAGTTTCACTGTCATATATACTGTTGTATAGTTAAAAACTTTTACAATCTTATATGTTGATGTGTAACCACATCATATAAAAAGTTTGATAATATACAAAAAGGGAAGGATACGTTTACAAATGTTTTTTACAAAATTATATTAAGTATGACCAGTCATACACTCTTGATTGAAGTATGATCGGTCAAACATAATGTAATTTGTAAATAAAAAATTTGTAAATATAACACTCCCCTACATAAAATATTAAATTTATTAAAAAGATAATACATTAAAATTAATTTTTAATATTTTTTTTAAAAAAAGTACTATTTTTCTTATGTGCTTAAATTTATTGTGTGAAAATTATAAAATTACCACATAATCTCCTATTAGATAAATAGTAAATATTATTTTATTAATAAATTTTAAAAGAGATTTATCCACAGAGTAGTGAGACCTTTTTATATGAAGTTAATTTTTTTTAAAAAAAAAACAATAGAGTAATTGCCAGAAGTTGCAGATAACGAAAGGGAGCTTACCAAAAAAAAAAATTGATAACGAAAGGGAGAGGAAAAAATAAGTATCACCCTCTTGCAATACAAAATAAACTATGTAGATTGAAATTAAATAGCATGCTAAGCAGCATGAGAATCGACACTTTGAAAAGATCTATAATAAAAGATTTGGAGGGTGAGACTTGAGAGTGTGAGGACCCAAGAGAAAACAATCTTACATAAAGATATTGCAAAACCCCAACCATTGTCGGTTCATCATACATGATGTGATTGTCAAACAGCCCTAATTGGACTATATAAATAATTGGATTCAACCGTATCAATATTTTGAGAGAAATATGGGTAAAAGTGATACAGATCAAGATTCTTGTCATGTATAGGAACCAAAAATAACGGAAGCATATATGCAAATAAAGATTCTTTCTCTATATACCTACACACTATGAATTACTCATCCTTCAAAAATTTTGACGTGTCGTATTCGATACTCCAACACAAGTTGTAGAGACTAAAAGATGATTTAAAGGATATATTGTGTTACATTTTTAGTTCCAACTATTAGATTCGTTGGATTACGATTACCATTTTATTAAGTTTAATATAAATATTTGGGATATCTTATATTTTTATGCAAATTTGATGATTATTATAAGTTTAGTTTCATTTTTTATTAAATTATTGAATATTAAATATAATATACATTACATAAATTAAAAATATTATTTAATATCAAAACGTGTCTTAACGTGTCAAAATGTAATATTTTTAGAATTAACATGTTAGAGTGTCATGTCATATTTGTCATGTATCGGTATCAGTGCTACATAACTTACCAACTGTGTCCATTTGCTACGTCCATGGTTCCTAAACAATATTCATTTTTAGCTTTAAATATTTAGATAGGAAATACACTTTACCTTTTACAAAAGAAAAATCAATTTTAATCATTATTATAAAGGGAAAAATATTTCTCTAGTCACTGGAGATAAAATTATCTCCTGTGAGTCCAAAACGACGTCATTTTGGGTTATAAGATTAAAAAATTATAATGATAAAGACTAATATAACCCTACAATATATTATAATTATAAAAACACCTTGATTTCTGCCCCAAAACGACGTCATTTTAAGCTCACTGGAGGGATAAATCTTCAGTGCTACTGTTGCACCTAGACTCAGTACATCCTATCAATGAGACATTACACATCAGAGGAGAGAGAAAAAATTTGGCAGAAAAAAGTAAATTTTGGCTGAGATGTCATATTTTTATTAGTGGGATACACTGAATCTTTGGTACAATAATAGTACCAAAGATTTATTCTCACTGCAGATAATTTTATCTCTAGTAACGGGAGAAATCGTTTACCCTATTATAAAATGCAGGTTGATGGATGAGAGGTCAATAGTTCAAATTCGGTCCAATTTTACAATCTAAAAAATAAAAAATCATAAAATTGGTCCTTTTATTTTTCAATTGATAGAAAACTTTTTTTTTTAAACTCTGTTTATCCGAAAAGCCATTAATCAGTTAGAAATTTAAATTATTGAGCTTATGATTTGATCAACATGATCAATATAGATGTTTAACAAAAGCATATAGACACCACAAAATGACATGAAACATGACACAACATAATTAAGATAAAACATATAATATTACATATAATTATAGTATTTTTTTATTAAATACTTATCCGATAAATAAGAAATTATTATTTTTAAGCACAGTAAAATGCTGAAGGTAAAAAAATTACTTTTAATGACATTTTTAATACGCATGAATTTTGAAATGGTTAAAAATGTCAAATATCAAATAATTAGAGTGATTTTTATTATCCATCTTTCAAGTTTAATGAAATTTTGAATAAGGAAACGTGTTAGAAAAGTCCAATACAAAACCATTAAAGTCATCTTTACTTAATGCAAATCAAACTTTGGAATTACATGTTTAAAGGATCGAAATTCTTTCTGTTGAACCCTCAAGGAAAGGTAAACATTTAGGTTTTGATTATAACAAAGCACGACATCACTCAACATGTAAGCTAGACTTTGGAAGATGATGCAACAAATCTCTAAGGTGGTGTTTAGTTAAGGTGAAATTTTTTTTACCAAGGGAAATGTAAATACTGGGGATCTACACGGAACATGAGTTAGATAGGAAAGTTTTAAAAAAATTGTTTGGTTGGGCAAAATTTTATCAGGAAAATTGAATGAAAGTCCTGAATATGTGTTTGGTTGAAAATAAAATATTGATGGGAAAATAACCCTTCTGTACCACTTGAATAATTTAGCCGGTTTTCTCGTACAAATACCACCTCTTGAGATGCTTTCTGAAACAGTGTTTTTGTTGATTTTTACGTGCAATTGTCAATTGATGGGCAAGTTAGTTAGATGGATAAAATTCATCAATGGGTGAACCAAATGTGGGGAATTGAGAATCCCTTATGCACTTAGCTAGGAAAGTGGAGAAAACTCTTGAAACAAACACACCCTAATGATAAAAGAAGTCCAAGGCAACATGCAAAAGGCAAAGAACAAATCAAAAGGACAAAGTTAACTAAAAAGTCAATGCTTTCAAGGATAAAAAAAAGACCAAAAGGATCAATAATTGAAGACAGAAGAATTCAAGTAAAGATGAAGGCTTATACAGTTAAAATACATATATTTAAGCATAAAAATCTAGAGAAAGGTAACTTAATGAGATATCAAATGAAATAAATGCATTTAAGGTAAAAAAACATGCATAAAAAGAAACTCGTATAGTCAAATAATGTATACAAGGTCACACATACAAGACCACAGGAAAACAATCTGGTGCACTTGGGTGTTCAAAGTAAAAGAAAATCATGATGGTTCTATCAACAAATACAAAGCTAGATTGGTGGCAAAAGGATTTCATCATGATGTAAGAGCTACCTGCTGATCACAAGATCAAATAAAGGCAAAGGCTAAGGCCAAATTTGGATGTTCTGTCATTACTGCTAGAGGTTCATCATAATTGATGTGTATTTTCATGTTTCATCCTGGCATTGTTATATCTCTACAATGTTGCAACCTATTAGGATCTAGGATATTATAATATTTTCAATCTTAATATTCTCCGGTTTCAGTTAATTGCAACATCCTTTTGTTTAATAGTGAATTGTAGTAAGGAAGAAGCATGCAAAAAAATAAAAATCCCAATCTCCCTCCTTCAAACTCTCTATCTCCCTGATTGTCTCTTTTCCCAAATGGTTGCTACATTATGTCAGGAAATGACAAACAATATCGACAATAAAAAGAAAAATCCAAATAGAACTATTAAAAGGGGAACTATGACATGAAATTTTTATACTGAGTTCTCTTACCTGATTATGCTTCCAGCACGTAATGACAATATGCCCAATAATAGAAAAATCCGCCCACAAGTTGAGTAATATCATCCACACACACACACAGAGTATGTTGCCTCCATCACCTATATATGTAGAAAATAGTATTTAATCAGAAAATACATATATTATGTTAAATATCAAGATACAAGAGGAATTGATAGTAATTCTTGTTGTGTTAAACTACACAACATTGGTTCTATTATATAGCAAACCAATTGAAGAATACAATGAGACACACACAATGTGGGACTAACACTCTTAACACAATGAGACACACACAATGTGGGACTAACACTCTTAACACTCCCCCACAAGCTGTAGCATATAGATCATATGCTACAAGCTTGATACATAAATAATACACCTATTAGGAACCAAAAGCAACAGTGCTACATCAACAAAATGAAATGACCAAGTAACATAACATCAAAATAAATCTCCTATATGAGAAACCAAAAATCAACAATGTGCTAAAAATGGCGTCGGAATGAACATCAACATGGAAGATGCCGGAATAATCATCGGCAAAGACATCTGTGCTGGAATGACCATCAGCAACATGGACCGTGCTCCCCCACAAGATCAACTGCGAACCCCGAAATAACATCGGCAAAGACAACTAAGCTGGAATGACCAACAGCAACATGGAAAGTGCTCAACCCCTCAAGAGGAACTTCGGAGCCGGAATTATCATCGGCAAAGACAACTGTGCTGGAATTACCATCAGCAACATGGACGGTGCTCCCCCTCAAGAGGAACTTCAGTGCCGGAATTAACATCGGCAAAGACAACTGTGCTGGAATTATCATCAGCAACATGGAAAGTGCTCCCCCTCAAGAGGAACTTTAATCATCGGCAAAGACAACTGTGCTGGAATGACCATCAGCAACATGGAAGGTGCTCCCCCTCAAGAGTACGATGAATAGAATAAATAGTCCATCTTGGGAAGAAAGAAGATTAAAAAAAAGCTTCACATAATCGGAAAAGTCGCCGGTATATATTTTGCAAAAAAGTCGCCAGAAAGTCATCAAAAAAGTCAACGGAGACGGCAGTCAACGGTGGTTTTCAACCCAACAGCTTCCCAAGGATCATTCTTTTCTGATGTGACATAAGCTGCATTTAAGAAAAACCCGAAAAAGAAATAACAACGAGAATTTGATATCTCTCTATAACCATATTGAAATTATGGAAAAGTGAACTAAGTTAAGCGGATTAAGATTCCTCTTGTTAGGCTCTGATACCATGTTAAATATCAAGATACAAGAGGAATTGATAGTAATCCTTGTTGTGTTAAACTACAACATTGGTTCTATTATATAGCAAACCAATTGAAGAATACAATGAGACACACACAATGTGGGACTAACACTCTTAACATATTAAATTACAAAACTAATGGGGCGAGATATGTCGTGCTGTGTCTGACAATATAATTCCCTTGCAGCGAAACTTTATTGAAAAATAATTTCTAAAACATAACATTTTGGTATATATTTTGCAAAAAAGTAGCAAAATGGTCGTTGTCCTGTTTTTAAAGGAAACTATAACATTTAGTTTTTTTTTAATATAAATTCTGAGACTAATTTACAAAAGATAATTTTTATTTTGCTTTACTTTTATTCACAGCTGTAACACATGTACCTAGGCTAAGGAATTCCAACAACAACAAAAAAAAAAAAATAGTAATTTGTGTACAATTACAAAACAAACAATCTTTACACATACGGTAAAAGATCCACGGCGTACACACAGAAGCAAACCAGAAAAACAAAATACTTAAGCAGTTCAATGTTTTACTGGAGTTGTCCGAGTTTTATCATGGGAAACTGATCCGCTAAAGGTGATTTTATCATCACAAGCTCTTTAGAGACTTGAGCCATGGTTGGTCGAGAAGATGGACTTTCTTTCAAGCAACAAAATGCTAACCTTGCAATCAAGATGACATCCCCTACAATTGACTTCACAGGTTGAGGAGGTCGTTGATCCAACACATCAATCAATAGCAAATCATAAGTCATTGTTGCTATAGATGATGATGATAACAATGAAGAAATGAGATCTCCTGGATGCTTTCCCATAAGAATTTCTAAAGAAAGTACGCCAAAACTGAAAACATCACATTTCTCGTTCACTTTCATAGTCTGGGCAAGCTCTACAAGCAATCAAAATTTTAAAGTTACACATAAAGCAATGTATATAGGTTTAAGTTGAAAAAACATGTTTAGTAAGTGTATTTTCAAAATGGATTTTGATATTGGCACATGACTTTTGCATACTTTAATTCTTGCTCAGGGATTAGTCCTATTCCTCTACGGGTCTACCGATTCCTGTGCCGAATTTCTCTTTAAAAAGTGGTGTAAATTGCAATGGTGTGATCAATTCCAATTCTAAAAGCAAGGGAAAATGGACCAACCTGGAGCTGCATACCCAAAGGTGCCTGCAAATGTGGTCCAACTTTGTAAATCAGGCTTCAGAAACTTGGCTGTACCAAAATCAGAGACACGAGCTTCATATTCTAAATCCAAAAGAACATTCTTGCTTGATATGTCACGATGAACTACAGGAGGTGAACAGTCATGATGCATATAGGATAAAGCATTGGCCACACCTTTAACAACATTCACCCTCTTTTCCCAATCAAATGCTATTGCTTGCGTGACATTGTTTAGTATCTGATCCAAGCTACCACCTGCCAAGAACTCATAAACCAAAAATGAGAAGCGTGAATGTGAGCAAAATCCATACAGCTTGACAATGTTCCGGTGTTTGATTTCTGTCAAGGTCTGAATCTCACTAGTAAAAGCCTTTGAATGGTCATCAGACATATCCTCATCGGTTACTGAATGGAATTTTTTGACAGCAACAACAAGGCCTGCAGGCAACATAGCCTTGTAAACATATCCTTGACTTCCCACTCCAATTAGATATTTGTCATGAAAATTCTCTGTAGCTTCAATGATATTTTCAAACACGATTTTCCCATCGTAACTCCATATGGAAAAGACCACTTCCTTTTGTGCTTCTTTGTACTGGCTTTCTTCCTTTCTCTTACTTCGACAAAGAATATACATTAAAAATCCCATCACACAAAACACCAAAGCTCCCAAAATAGGGAACACTATTAGGATCGCTTTGTTGCTCTTTCGACTGTGGTTGGTTGGACAAAAAATCAAGTCTGTTACGTTACCACACAAGCCTTTGTTATTTTCCAATGATTCAATTGGAGCATTTAGAAAGGCTTGGTTTTTTGGAAGCGGCCCTTCTAACTGGTTGTATGATATGCTGACAGAAATCAAGCTTGAGATGTCGTCAAAACTAGATGGAATGGTGCCAGAAAGATTATTGTGTGAGAGATTCAACCATTGCAAGCTGATCAACTGTCCAAGCCCGGTTGGTATTGATCCACTCAACGAATTCCCGCTAAGATCAAGAGACTCAAGAGGTTGTAATCGGCCAAACTCAAAGGGAATGCTTCCCTTTAATTGATTGTTGCTCAAATTCAATTCCACTAAATTTGATAGCTCAACAATTTGCTCTGGTATTGTGCCACTCAACTCGTTTCCTGCTAGATCCAACCATCGAAGATTCTTCAGTAATGCTATTTCTGAGGGAATGTTTCCTGAAAGATGATTGTTGCTGATCTTTAGTTCAAATAAATTTTTCAAATTCCCAAGTTCCTTTGGAATCTCTCCCACGAAGTGATTGGATGAAAGGTGAAGTCTGCTTAGGTTGGCTGCCTCAAAAAGTTGTACAGGTATACCACCAGAAACATTGTTGTTGGATATAATGAAGCTATCAAGATTAAGGCACTTACCCCAGTTTGGTGAAATGTGGCCATAAAATTTATTGTCACTCAGATTAATATATTCCAAATTTGGATATACACCAAAATCTTGTGCTATATCTCCTTCGATTTGGTTTCCCTCAAGCCTGAGTGTAACAATACTAGAGCAGTTCTTCAAGCTTGTTGGTATTGGACCCGCTAAACAGTTGTATTGAGCATTGAAGTACGTCAATGACCTACCAGAGAAAATTTCAGGTGGCAAATGGCCAATGAAATCATTATGGTCTAAATACAAGTATTGCAATTTGGTAATGTTATTCAAGACCTGTGGAATGCTACCATTAAGTGTGTTGTTGTACAATATCAGTACGGTAAGGCTCATCAAATTTCCAATTGTTGTTGGAATAGATCCAGAGAGATTGTTTCCTCCGAGATTGAGGGTGTGCAAATTGATCAGATTTCCTATAGAAGGAGGAATTGATCCTGAAAGATCATTATAGCTCAAGAATAACCATTTGAGCATTGTCATATTTCCAACGGTGTTAGGAATGGATCCAGAAAGATCATTAAAGCTCAATGATAACCGTGTGAGTTTTGTCAAGTTTCCAACAGTGTAAGGAAAGGATCCAGAAAGATCATTAGAGCTCAAGTATAATTGCGTAAGCTTTGTCAAGTTTCCGATGGTGTAAGGAATGGATCCAGAAAGGTGGTTGTTATCAAGTTCAAGTTCATCCAAATTGGTCAAATTTTCAATGGAATCAGGGATTGATCCAGAAAGATTATTGTCATAAAGGTAGAGAATGGACAAGTTAGACATGTTCCATAAGGAGGGTGGGATTGGCCCAGATAGAGTGTTAATAGCAAGGAAAAGCATATTTAAATTGCTGATGTTACCAATTGTTTTAGGGATGGTATGAGAGAGAGAGTTACTTGACATATCAATAAGCCTAAGGTTTGTCAACATTCCAATTTCATGTGGAATGGAACCAACAAGGATATTATTTGAAATACTTAGATACTCTAAGTTGTTCAATTTTCCAATCTCCGGAGGAATGGAGCCAGAAATATTGTTGGTTTCTAAATCTAGATATGATAGGTTGGACACGTTCGCTATGGAATTAGGAATTGGTCCACTTAGTTGGCATATGGAAAGATCAAGCCGACGCAAACTCCTCAATGTCCATATTTCTTTAGGGATGGAACCATGGAAAGAATTTGCAGAAAAGTTCAAAACATTTACTTTGGACATGTTACCAATTTGTGGGGGGATGGTTCCATAAAAGGAGTTATTGTAGATATTTAGGCGGAGGATGTTGGGCAATGAGGAAAATTTGAGAGTTTGGAGTGTACCTTTCAGACCATAATTTGCAAGATTTATGCTGGAGACAGACTTGGATTTGTCACAGTGAATTGCTTCCCATTTGCATGGACTAGTAGTAGCTGTCCAAGTTGACAGGAGTGCTTGGCTGTGGTTGTCAAGGCTGTCTTTCCACTTCAACAGAGCATTTGCTTCAATGGCATCAGCTGCAGCTTGATCATGAACTGTAAAACTGGTGGCAGCAGAGACCAAAGATGGAATTTTGGAAAAGCCGGCAACTTGGGGTGACAAGAGTGTGTGAAGGACACAAAGAGTTAAGAAGAGAATCCGCCAGCATGCTACAATGTTGGTGGACTTTCCCCTTTCAAACATGGGTTCCATGGTTCAACTATAACAGGAATTTTGGATTAAGAATACAATCAAAAGCTGCAGATTCTTTTAAGATGATAGAATTTGGAGTTAAGAGATGCGCTTATAAAGGAAATAACCAAGCAGCGTGATTAGTGCACTTGTTATCAATTGAGCTTTACTAACGAACGACACCTTTTTCAAAGTTTGTATTATTTACTTGTCCCCTTCACATTACTTTGAAGGAAAATATCACTTCTTTAGAAAAGGGATATACTGTGTATGGACGGAAGTCACGTCTGAACGGGACCCTCATTCAATGATCATTTGATTTGTCAACGAGAAACGACAAAGAGCAGGTAAAAAAAAAAAGACCCAAGAAAGATAGAATACGGGTACTACAATATCAACTGTATATAAAAGCATGGTAAAAACAATCCAAAATGTAATGTCAATTGTCAAGTAGGATAAATAACATGGTAAAAACAATCCAAAATGTAACTAGTTTTGAGTAGTGGGTACTACAATATCAAGATATTCTCACTTTTGAAATTAATTTATTATTTTTTTCTAATTTTATAATGTTATTTTTATGGGACAGGATCCGTTTACAAATTTTTTAGAATTTTTTTACAAATTACACTATCTTCTCCCGGGAGAACATACCCATAGTGCTAGAAAAAATTATGTGTCTCCCGTTGGCACGAAATATGTAGTGTGTAAACAAAAAAGTTTGTTAAATATAATTATAAAACCCTATTTTTATATATAAAAAATACACCTCAATTTGTATCTCAGTTAGCAAATGAAGCTAACTTCGATCAACTAAAAATAAAACTAAGCTCTCTTTGAGGTCAGGAGTAATTATTTATATGTACATGTTTCGGTTGGTACCATATATGTGCCCTTTATGTTTAATTCTTCGAGACGCCTGCACAAACAAATCATCATCAGAACCTGCACTGCTTGCATCATCTCCTGCAGTGGGCTGATTGTCTATCTTTTCCTTCATCCTCAATTACTACTCCTACAACAAGTTATAATACTAGTATGTGATATGTTAGTGTATGTAAAATTAATAATTAACTTTGAAAGCATATATAAATATTGAAGACTTCTTGATTTTTCATTTCCCCATGTTTGGCAATCTTCTTTAAATGAGTGTATACTTGTACACCTCCTAGTTCATTGCAGCTGTGTTCGTGTCCCTAGCTCCCTGCTATCTAAAAAAAACCATAAAACAGTAAGTATAGGTTACTCTTAATTATAAACAAATTCTTAATTATAAAAAAATTACTCCGCAAAAAGCGTAAGTGTACTATGTAATACAAGTTTATAAGCGTACTTACAAGCCGCCTTTTATGCTCAGTTTATGGAATTGATCCTCCAACATTTGAAGGCCTATTGTACATGGATTTGTTCTTCTTATTTTACAATCCAGTAATCCTTCAAATGGTCATGTATCTCCTGAGGCATCCAAGAGGTGTTCCCCTTTCCCTTCCTAAGGCAACATATGTGATTCCTTATTATATTAGTGACCTTTGTCTTATCCTCAAACAAGCATTTATTTATTTTTCTACAATGTTAAAAATTATACAAGTTAGAAAGTAAAAATTCAAATATTATCGTGATGAAAAAATAAACCATGAACATTGTCAAGTACAGGCCATACTCATAATACCAAACACCCCCATGCTATGTTGGATCAAAGTAATTATTTACACCTTTGATGAAAAGCAACTCATAATACTCACCCCATTTTTTTATCAAACTTAGTTAATAAAACCAGAAGGTATTGGTAAAAGGGTTTTATATTTCTCATTTAACTTGAGAATTCAAACTTTCCTACACATCCTTCGATTTCCGTGCTGATATGGGTCATACATCTAATTTTTTCAGTCCCAGCATGCTTTTTATCTCTATCAACATGAAATTTCAATTTTTTAACATGAGAAATATAAAACCCTTGGTAAAAAGGCTAAAACCAAGATTGCAGCAAGAGAATAAATGCCAGGTATATTTGTAAATGTTCAATATCAAACAAGATCAACAATGTATTCCGCAATATGTGCAGTTATTCATATTAGACAATCAGACAACTAAAGTAAACAATGAATAAGGTATCAAAGGTTGTCCAAATGCATTTACAGCAAGGTAAGAGATATCAAATCACAAGGATTCATCATTGGCTCAGACATTACATCAAACATGATATATGCGTCAACACTAAAACAAAAAATAATGTCTGAATTATGCATCTTACACTTAGTGCACGAATCAAACTATATCAGAACAAACGTTTACAACCTCAACAGCAAGATTTAAACACATAATAATCCTTCAAGCAAGCATCCACAAAACACAAGTGTAATGTGTTGAAGTACATGAAATTTGTAAACCGAACATCATACTGCCCAAGTGTGACTCGTCAATTGTTAAATAACACTCCGTATTAGTTTTAGGGTAAATTACCTATTACCCCCTTATACTTTAGTCATCTTTCAAAAGACCAGCTTATACTTTATATTGTTGCAATTAACCACCTTATACTATGAAATTTTAACAAATAAACATATCTGTTAAAATTTCTTATGTTAGTCAATCACGTGTATTCTCACTTGGTTGCTAACTCAAGTCCTTTTTTGAAAATTTCCAATCTTTTACAAAGGTTACAGTGTCAGCCCTCTAAACCATTTTTCCATCGTTTAGTCAAGAGGGTTGTTTTGCTTGGTTTTGGAATGTTGGAAGTAAATAAAGAAACCTCCATTTTGTTCCTCACCAGCATCCTTAAATATTTCGCTCTAGAGGTAACTTCCTTAACTTGTCTCATTTCATATTGTTTTTTTTTCATCTCTATATCTGTTATTGGGTTTAAAGATTTGAGATTGGGTTTTTATTTTAATTTTCTAAGCTATCGTGTAATTTGGTATGACAACTTATATGAAAGCCTTTACAATGCCCTGTTGCAATGTATTGGATGATTTTGAAGAGATCATATTGCAGTTTGAATAGTGGTTGATGATTTCACCTATAACTGAATTCTGCCAAGATTGTGGTGAATGGCCTTTTCTTTTTAGCCCTGTAGCTTGCTGTTTATTCATATGTGTAAAAGAATGATAACACCATAACAATCAAAGTAAACAATGTAATCTGAGGAGTTTTTTTATGGTATCAATTTTTTTAGCATATAGGTGTTTTGTTTTGACTGCCTTATCCCTAAATCATGAATGAAATCTAACACACAATGCACCCATGCATATGTATAAAGTCATTATTTTGTATATCTAACACACAATAATCTAGTTATCTTGCTTTAAGAGTACACTTCTTGGTCTAAGGGAATTCAAATTTTCAGGTTGAATTATGCTCTGAAGGACTGCATTACATCAAACATGATATTTTATGCTATCGTGTCAGTTATACATTTTGTACCTAAAAGAGAGAGAGATAATGTTGATGAAGTTCATGAACCACTGACCTCAATTGTGTAGCCAATATGGATGATAGCAAGATGATAGGATCGAGCAATGTAAAATGATTTCATCGTATTAGTGTCTGCCAAAAATTGATAGTTAACTGAAGAATCTTTGTTTTAGTAACTTGCTCAAATAATTAAATTTATTTGACAATGCAACTGTAATGATTTATCATATTCCAATAATTAGTAATTATTAAATTACCTATCTGGTATAAAGAACTTCCATATCTCAAGCATCTTCTTTACGATCAAATACTACAAAACACAATGTGTAATGTGTTGTAATTTTGTTTTTTGTACTGTATGAAATTTGTAAACAAAAGTTAAAAACATGAGAAGAACACCAAATTGAGAAGAGATAAGCTGCATGCAGGCTTTTAACCTGAAGTGTGATCGACTAACAATTGTTAAATAACAAATATGTTTATTTGTTAAAATCATATAGTTTAAGGTGTAATTGCAACAATATAACAAGTTTAAAGAGTAAATTTATGAGAATATCTGGGAAACCAACTTGTATTTCAAAAAGATAATTAGAATTGGATTAATTAAAAAAAAAAATGAATTGGCTCCTTTTGCCACTTAGAAGATAATGGGTTATTGGGCTTTCTTTTGTAGGTTGACCCATGAATATGGATTAATGGATTGGATTTTCCTTTCTTCTTATTTTTTCTTTAAAAAATATCTTGGGCTATGTTAAAATTGAATTTTATCCAAATTTTTTTTTCTTTTTATTTTCTTTGTATCTAATTCTTTTTTTTATTTCTTTTAATAATGATAGGGACAAAATTGAGTGTCACACTTGGTTATTGAGAACTTGGATGATATACTTACTCAAATTTATTATTATTTGGTTGACAATGCTACAGATTTATCAATAGATTGTACTTTGTCTAAGAAAACTTTGTAGGTAGCTTCTTTCTGAGTTGCACTAAAAGGAGTATTCTGGAAACAAATGTGTGCAATTTTAATATCAGCGTCCTTCTTGTGTGAAATACAAGTAAAGGTGGCAAAGTGGGCAGCTTGTCCCGTCACGTCATCAATCCGCCAAAAAATGAGTCAGTTTATCCAACTTTTGAAAGTGGGCTGAAAGGGGCGGGGCGAGGTGGGTTAACCCACCAGTCCGAACATGTTTTATACTGGCCCGCCCGGCGCGACCATCAACCCATCAAAGAATGAGTTAGTCTGCCCACCCCATTTGGCGGGTGGGACGGGTCGGCCCGCCGAGCCGAACTCGTTTTGCCGGCCCTAAATACAATGACTGAGTATTATGACTCATGAGAGAAAGATAGATTATGAAGAAAGCAGAGAAATGAAATAAATATTAGAGAAATAGACTAATGCAAGAACAAAAGGTCGAGATGTAGGGATTTGCAGAGAGTTAGGGTTCGAAAATTCAGAAGCTGCAGTTACGAGATTCCATTGTTGTCTCTGAATTCGGTTGATATTCAGCAACATCTACCATTTACGGAAGAAGCAGCACTAATGTTCATGTTAGGAAAGACGAAACGAAAGAGTAACGAGCTTACTTTAAACGAGCAATGGATACACATAAAAATTATATTATGTGGGACTTTGTCCCAAAAATTAGGACTCCTGGAGTATATAAATCATAAGCTCCAAACTTGTACATATGTAATCTATTCGAGGATTCATCATGCTATTTGATCATTTTAGTTGACAAATTATGTTATGATCTTCTCTATGATGAAGTGACAATCTATCTCAATATATTTAGTTCTTTTATGAAATACTGAATTTGAAGTAATATGCAAAACAACTTGATTATCACAAATGAAACTTTCTGCCTAAGTGTTACTAAACTTCAACTCCCTAAGCAATCGTTTTAGCCAGATAATTTCACAAGTCGTTGTGGCTATGGAACGATACTCTGATTCAGCACTCGATATCTAGTAACCATAATTTGATTCTTACTTTTCCAGGAGATTAAGTTATCTCCAATAAACACATAATATCCAGAAATTGATCTCCTATCAGTAGGATAACTTGTCGAATTAACATCTGAGTATTCAATGACTCTACTATGACCTTTGTCCCCATAAAAGAAATATTTTCGTTGAACTGATCGACTTGATATACTTAGAGAATACGAAGTGATCTTTACCAGGAGAAATAGGGAATCTATATTATCATTGCTTGAATTTTAAATGTTACAAGTGAGTAACATGTATCATATTTTAAAAGATCTTTATTATTTCACCCAAAAAAAAATCTTTATTATGTCGTATTTTATGTACAATTTCAATATTTTATTTATTATATGTATTATAAATATTTAAAATGTATTTATTTATTTATCAAATCATAGTTGTTTTATAATCTATTAGAAATAAGATCCACATTCTATAAAGATAAAATTTAACACAAAGAATTTAAAAGATAAATAGGAGTCAAGGCTAAAAGAAGAGAAAACAGTATTTAAAAAAAAATACACGTATAGGGGATGAATAAATTCCAACTAGTGGCCACTTTGTTTTTATTTTATGGCGTTTATTATTTTACCAAGTAAGACCAAAATAAATGGAGGAAGTGATGTTTCATGTTAGTTATTAATATTGTGTTTATTATTTATCCAGCATTGATAGAATTTAATTAAATCGCCTCAGAAGTAGGAAAAGGGAGGAGGGAGGCTAATTGATTGATGTAACAAAGTGACGTTGATCTCATATTTGCAACCACAATAAGTCAACACCCACCAACGCTACTGATTAAATTAAGAGACATCTCTTATTAGCTTGCAATCTTTATGTATCCAAATAATTATATTGATATCAAGGAGTATGGCGTATGAGAGCTAAGCAGGTGAGGATGAAACCATGTGTTCGAATCCCTTTACTATCAACTTTGGGATTTTGGGAGTAGTTTAAAACTTTAATCTTGGACCCGCCCCGAATTAGATTAGTTGTGAAGCAAGAACACCGATTAGAATATTTCCAAAAAAAAAAATTTAATTATATTGGTTGAAAGTGGAAACACATGGTTAAATATGAGACATGGAGCTTTATTTATCCATCGATCTCACCCTAAGTTTTTAACTGTAGCATGCAACAAGTGAGAAAGTGGAAACACATGGTTCTGTTTCTAGTTGCATCCTAGTGCAACAAAGTGACCAACCCATCTCATTTAAACTCGTAACATTGGTCAAAGTTTTACAACTAGAACTTAAAACGTTCAATAAAAGAGCACCCAAAAGTGGACATCCTAGAGGGCCATGCAATCAGCCAAATTAACATGGTTGAAAAGGGTTATATAAAGACTAGAATCCTAGGTAAAGCTCCATATCCCATAAAGAAAACAAAAAGCCTTTCTATCAAGTAAACCCTATATCCACATCCAAATGGCATCCCCATCAAGTGTTGTTCCTTTGGTGGTTCTTGGTTTAGTTTTAGTGATTGGTGTTATTGTCCCTAGAGCTGAAGCCAGGCCAAGGGCATTCTTTGTATTTGGAGATTCCCTTGTTGATAGTGGAAACAACAACTATTTGCTTACCACTGCACGTGCCAATGCCCCTCCTTATGGAATTGACTATCCAAGTCACAAACCAACTGGGCGTTTTTCTAACGGCTTCAACATTCCTGATCTTATCAGCTAAGTTTCCATTTCAAATCTCCAAGTCTCTGAGATTATATTTACAAACTTTTTGTTTATAAATTCTTACAAACTGCACTGAGTATGACCGGTCATACTTCAATCAAAAGTGTATATACTTAGTGTAGTTTGTAAGAGTTTGTAAACAGATCCTTCCCCTAATAATAAATTAATGGTTATAACTCAATAAACTACAATCGTGGTATGGACAGAAAACAACGGTTGATATGAAGAGTATGACTACTTAATCTCAATAGAATTTATCTATAACAAGCTGGGTTGTTTCAGGTCAGCGTCTTGGTGCTGAGTCTACGATACCATACTTGAGCCCAGAATTAAAGGAAGAGCATCTCCTAGTTGGTGCCAATTTTGCTTCAGCTGGAGTTGGAATCCTTAATGATACCGGAGTTCAGTTTGTAAGTTAATTAAGATGATTAATAAATTCGAAATTTTGTTTATCAAATAATGATACACGTGATAAAATATGGTTTACTAATTACTAAAAATAACAATATCTATATGGTATTAAATATTTTCTCCTGATTCATATATGGTAACATTTGCAGTTGGCAATGCTTATTAATGCAACTTTTGCAGATGAAAATAATTAAAATGCGTAGACAGCTGAAGTATTTTCAAGATTATCAAAAAAGAGTGACGGCTTTAATTGGTGCTTCGCGGGCGAAGAGACTCGTGAACCAAGCACTGGTCCTCATCACTGTTGGTGGCAATGATTTTGTGAACAACTACTACCTAGTAACCTCTTCTGCAAGGTCTCGCCAATATTTACTACCAGATTATGTCAAGTTTCTCATCTGTGAGTACAGAAAGCACCTGCAGGTAAAATCCCAAAAGACACAAACATATCATTGATCTTTTTTTATTTAATGATTCTTAGATAAGGTGTTAAATTTTAAATTTGACATATATATATAGAGGGTTATATGATATATATATATATATATATATATATATATATATATATATATATATAGACTATATATATTTATAAATTTTTAATTTGCAAAAATTTATAAATTTTTTTAGTAAAGTAAGTTACGCCATGTATATCCTTATATATATATATATTTGTAAAAACATTTCCCATATTGAGGTAAATCGTTTCACACTAATGTCAAATTTAAAACTACGTTCTGATTATTTATTTCCGTTATATTCAAAAAAGATCATGGTGTCAGATGGTTATAAATCAGAGTCTCTCTCTTTTTTGATCACGTTCTCAGATAATGTACCAAATTTCAAATTTGACACTGGTGTCAAAGGATCTACCCTCTCTCTATGTATGTATATATATATTGTTCTCTTAACTATATGATGCCTCTTTTTCAATTGTAATAATGCATTGCAGAGGCTATATGATTTGGGAGCTAGGCGAGTTCTTGTGACCGGGACAGGATCATTGGGTTGTGCCCCTGCAGAACTGGCTTTGCACAGCACAAATGGGCAATGTGCTCCTGATCTACAACGTGCTGCAGCATTGTACAACCCTCAACTAGAACAAATGATACTAGAACTCAACAGGGAAATTGGCAGTGACATTTTCATTGCTACAAATACAGCAGAAATGAACAATAACTTCGTTAGTAACCCCACAGCTTATGGTACTATACACTCTCTCTGTTATCAACTTTTATGTTAAGTAACTAGTTTCTCTCTATTGTACCATTCATGTGCTGACAACTCTGCTCACCAAAACTGAGTTAGCATCATATGAAATGGTTAATTGCACCAAAGATTCAGTAGATCTCACCAATAAAAATATTATATGTCAGTCAAAGGTTGCTTTTATCTGTCAAATTTTTTCTCTCTCCTTTTTGATGTATAATGTTCCTATTTGTGGGATGCACTGAATCTAGGTGCAACAGTAGCACCAGAAATTTATTCCATATGAATGATGCAATGAAAGAAAAAATTCTTCCTTCTGCTAGCTGTTACATGAAAATATGTCTTTTTGAGGACGAGCCTTGAAGTAGTAGTAAAGTTGTTCTTAGTCACGAATTCAAATTTAGAAAAGAGAGTAAGATTACATACAATAGACTTCAACTCTATCCTCCCAAGCTAGAAAACCTTGTGATGCCCTTTTTTATTTACATGAAAAGTAACATCACTTTTGTTGGTTAAGGAATAAAAATTTCTTCTTCATGCAGGGTCCTTTTCATGGAATATATCCTAACATTTTATGTTGTCGAATTGGATAGGATTTATTACATCAAAAGTTGCTTGTTGCGGCCAAGGACCCTACAATGGTATTGGGCCATGCACGTCATCCTCCAACTTGTGCCCCGACCGAAACTTGTATGCATATTGGGATCCATTCCATCCGTCTGAAAAGGCAAACAGACTTATTGTGGAGAAAATTATGTCAGGTTCTACAACGTACATGAACCCAATGAATCTCAGCACCATTCTGGCCATGGATGCTAAAACATGAAGATAAACGAATGTTATAAACGGCATGATCACTATCTTGGTCGTGAATGCTAGAGCATGACAGCAGTAATTGTTATTTGGTTTGTTGTTTGTGAGGAGTAGTAAATTGTGTAACGGTTTTATAAGAGTTATATTATAGGAAAAGTAATTGTCTTATATTATAGAAATTTGTTTTGCATGCCAGAATTTTTTTTTACTGCAGACCCCACAAAATGTTATGTGTGTAGGAAATTTTTTATGATAATATTAAATGATAGATGATAAACTCATTGTGTAATTTTCAATTGGGGGTATGAATTTCGGGTTGTCATTTTGATTTTGAAAGAAAAAAACTTGTTTATATCAAAAATTGTATTAGACAATCAATTGGTAAGGTATTATTCTAATTAAAACTGTAATATCGAGAGTTTGATTTTAAATTAAAATTTGATAGGGAGAATTTTACGCTAATGTATTGTGATGCATGATATCAAAAATAAATAAATGACTTTTTCATTTTTAATTTTTTTTTTTTGCAGTTTATCTTTGTTGGCTGACAACACAAAATAGACTTGGCACTTCGTCAAGTTTTTAGCACATCATATATTACACTTTGTTTACATAAAGTTATTTAATCTTATCATGAATTTCGCATACTTTTCGATGATAGTGACACAAAGCATACCTAATTTTTCTCCCTAATAACATGGCCACATGCAGTGTTTGAATTTGCAATTTTCAGTGAGTCAGGTATAACGGTCTCCTAACGGAAAATAGATTCTATTTCCAATGTGAGAAATCAATTAACAGAACAGATCAGTTTGTCCCTAGGAGGCTGATTCAGTCATTTAAGTAGGATGTAAAACAGAATGAAACATTTTTTATTGTCTCTCATTTAATTTATTTAGTAAAATTAAAATATATTATTTGTTTATACAAAAATAAATTATTTTTTAATCTTATGTCCTGTGTTATTTTACTTTTAAAACAAACCAAACATAAAATAGAATCTGTATAGTATCATTTTCTCGTTGTAATACGGTTACCAAACATTACCTTGTCTCTCCGAAAATTATGGGTTAATCATTAATGTGTTTATATGTTTATCTTTAATTAATTGCATCAAACATAAATCTTGATATTATTTCAAACATCAATACGGTAAACACTAAACAGTAAATAAAGGTATAGTATTGCTTACCAAAAAAAATAAAAAAATAAAGGTATAGAATTTAAAGAATAGCGACTTAACTTTATTGTCACATTTTTAACATCAAGAAATAATACTGAGGCTTCAATTCAACATTTCAGCTTGACTTTTGAAGTCAGGACTATTTTTTCATGTACCCCACCAAAATTAAGGGCAACTTTGTCAGCAATTAGTGTGACTAGAATATTGAGAAAGAGGGAGAGGTATACTTGGCCAGCTCCTATATATTCATTTCTTGGCAATAATAAGAGGTAGTTAGAGGAAAAAGAAAGAGAGAGAATTATAGAGGTTGAGGAAATCTTGTCGCATGAGAGATGACATCGCGAAATGCAGCGTTGGATGATATTGCAGGAGTATGTAGCCGATGTCATCGTCATGTGACACGATGCCCTACAACCACTTTCTTATAATCTCTTTCTAATGCTGTTTTCTTTATAAGAAAGTTTTATATGTAGGAGAAGTATTATATTCTTTTAAGGCTGAAGCAGCTACAAGTTTAAAGATGCTTCTTTATATGCTCTCACAGATTACTCATCAAAGTGGATTGCGGCTCAATAAGGTTCAATTTACAGTCTTTCAAACAAAGCATGTCATATATATATATATATATATGAGGTAGGATCCTTTGATACCGGTGTCAAATTTTAAATTTGACATCTCATCTGAGAGCCGTTAGATCAAAAAAGATTAACGACTCTGATTTACAAGCATGTGGCTCTATTGATCTATTTTGATCTAACGACTATCAGATGAGGGTCAAATTTGAAATTTGACACTGGTGTCAAAGAATCCTGCATATATATATATATATATATATATATATATATATATATATATACGGGTTAGGATCATTTTACACCAGTGTAAGTTACACTCTCAATCTTGTCCACTGATCCGACTTATATCTAAGGGCTCAAATTTTTTAGTAATATGAGCCATTGGATGCAAGTGGATCAATGATCAAGATTGAGTGTAAGACTTCTAACTCTTACACCTATGTAAGAATATCCTGCCCCATATATATATATATATATAGGGAAAAACATTTCTCAAGTTGCTTGAGATACGTTTATCTCTGACTACCCCAAAACTACTTCGTTTTGATTATTTATTTCCTTATATTTATTGATTCACATTTGAATGGTTATGATTCTCCTTTTCTCTCTCTTCCTTTATCACCGTTGATCCATATTTATATGGTCATAATTTAGTAGCCGGAGATAAAATTATCTCCAGCAGCTTGAGAAATGATAAGCGTGCGCGCACACACACATATATATATATATAATAGAATTCTTTGACACCGATGTCAAATTTTAAAATTTAACATTAAATTCTAACAAATGATAACCATTGATTAACACCGATTAGTATTTGGTGTTAAATTTCAAAGTTTGACATCGGTATCAAAGGATCATGCCTCTATTTATATATAAGTGAAATTATATCGTAAAAAATGATATCACCTACACACATAAAATGACGCCAATTATTCTGACTTTCTTAGTGTATTGAAAAGAAAAGTTAGATAACTTTCCAATTGTATTTCTGAAAAAACAATCATACAACTGTTAAAGTTGTAGCTGGATTGCATTTAAAAAAAAAGTTAGTTTTGTGCCCTACTTATTTTAAAAATACTTTTTTTTAAAGTTAAAACTATTTAGATTTTTTTAAAAATATTTATTTTTGAAAAAAAAAATTAGCTTTTGACTTTAGTTTTTTTGAGAAGCTAAAATTTTTAGCTTACAAAAAAATATATTTTTGGCATTTTAGGACTTCTGTTTTTTTTAGAAACAACATCCAAATGCACTTTAAATCAAAATTATTAATTAATTATTAATTCCTAACAAACGATAATCATTGATTGACACCGATTAGTATTTGGTGTCAAATTTCAAAGTTTGACATCAGTATCAAAGGATCATGCTTCTATTTATATATAAGTGGAATTAATATTTCTCATATCGTAAAAATGATATCTCCTACACACATAAAAATGACGCCAATTATTCTGACTTTCTTAGTGTATTGAAAAGAAAAGTTAGATAACTTTCCAATTGTATTTCTGAAAAACAATCATACAACTGTTAAAGTTGTAGCTGGATTGCATTTAAAAAAAAAAAAAAGATAGTTTTGTGCCCTACTTATTTTAAAAGTGCTTTTTTAAAAAGTTAAAACTATTTAGATTTTTTAAAAAAATATTTATTTTTTGAAAAAAAAATTAGCTTTTGACTTTAATTTTTTTGAGAAGCTAAAATTTTTAGCTTACGAAAAAAAAGTATATTTTTGGCATTTTAGGACTTCTGTTTTTTTAGAAACAGCATCCAAATGCACTTTAAATCAAAATTATTAATTAATTATTAATTCCTAACAAATGATAATCTTTGATTGACACCGGTTAGTATTTGGTATCAAATTTTAAAGTTTGAAATCAGTATCAAAGGATCATGCCTCTATTTATATATAAGTGAAATTAATATTTCTCATATCGTAAAAAATGATATCTCACGTAAAAATGACGCCAATTATTCTGACTTTCTTAGTCTATTGAAAAGAAAAGTTAGATAACTTTCCAATTGTATTTCTGAAAAACAATCATACAACTGTTAAAGTTGTAGCTGGATTGCATTAAAAAAAAAAAAAGAAGATAGTTTTGTGCGCTACTTATTTTAAAAGTGCTTTTTTTAAAAGTTAAAACTATTTAAATTTTTTAAAAAAAATATTTATTTTTTGAAAAAAAAATTAGCTTTTGACTTTAGCTTTTTTTGAGAAGCTAAAATTTTTAGCTTATGAAAAAAAGTATATTTTTGGCATTTTAGGACTTCTGTTTCTTTTAGAAACAAGATCCAAATGCACTTTAAAACAAAAGTGTTTTTTTTTTTTTTGAAAAAAAAAAAGTAATTTCTATCTGAAAAAAAGCTCATCCAAACGGACAAGTTCCTAACCAGAAGCGACTTCCCTTCTTACGTGAAAATAAATGGATTTGTCAGTAAAAAAATTGTTGAACTGGGCATGTTCAATTTGAATGGGCATTAGTTTTCTCATGCTACAGCTGATAGAGTATCTTATGCTAAGACAAAATAATGCAGACCATCTATTTTTTTGAAAAAAAGAAAAGAAATAAAATAGGGCTCAATTTTCGATGTGAGTAGAATAGGAAAGAACACTATTATGTTACTTAAGAAAACAATTTCCCAATTTTAATTACTTAATTCTCTTAGATGCTAATGGCTAGTATTTATTATTTGAGTATTCCGGTTTTACAGAGAGCTAACTTTTTTATATATCAAATAAAAAAGAGCTAACTTTTGTAGTATGGTTTTGCATCCTAATATGTTAAATAAAAATTATCAAAGTTTCTGATTTTTTTCCTATGTAGTTTCATTTAGGTTTGTATGCAACTAATTGAAGACAGAGCTCACGAATTTATTTATTTTTGCATATATTAAGTAAATTATATGTTAGCAACTAACACAATTGATAATTTTTATTTTAATGCTTCGATTGAAGTAGACTATTCATTTGCGTTACAAATATATTTAATAAATTCAGAACTGTACTTTTACTCTTCTTTCATGTATTATCTCACTACAGAAGTTTGCAAACAATATGTATGCATTTTATAAAATAAAATAAAATAAATAGTGAAATATACAAATATGAAATTTGTTAGTTTCATACTAGAATTTAAAAATTGCGCTCAAATTAAAAATCCATTTCTCCAATGATGTCATACATCTCTATATATAGTCAAAACACATGAAGTTACGAGAGAAGAACAAGTGACGGTCTATTATAGAAGTAAAAATTTGGAAAACCTTTCAGCAAGTTACCCCAAGGCACATACAAACAAAGCCATATAACAGCGAGAATTTAAAAGCATCTTGTAAATGTAAACTAAAGATAAAAAAAACCAAGGGAATAACCTATATTATTTTAAATGATATAACCTTTTATCATTTTAGATCATAACATACAAACGGTTATAATTTATTGGATCAAAATTATTAATTAATTATTAATAAACAGCGACCCAATAAATTATAAAAGCATAAAATGATATAAAGTTATATCCTTTAAAATGATAGATATTTTTCCCAAAAACTAAAAAGTAAGCTCTTTCCATTTCATTTGCTTTTTCATCCCTTCCCTCGCTCCACCTTATCATGCAATCAACATCAAGCTTGTTACATAAATAAAACGAGAGCAGTAAAGCTCAACATCGGCTAAAATATTCTCAGTTGTGTTAGACCTAAGAATTCTCAATGCTGGCTGTTGATTGCTCAAGGCAAGTGAAAAGGAGAGATGAATATAATGTTACAACGAGGGATTTATAAGTCTTTTCACTTATATGTACCATACTTAGCTCATTCTTTTCTAATGTGGGACCTTTTAATTACTCACACTTGAATCCCATGACAACTCACATTTACATTATTCTTCTCATCTATTTTCAGGCAATATCACCTCATTTTCTCATCTACCCTTTGATTCTGACTGAGGTGATGTGCACCAAGAATTATTCAATGGTAACTAGGGACTACAGAGTCAATTCTGTCATTTAAGTCATAATATTGCATAATATCTGTCATTTAAGTCACACCACCCCAAAAATATGCCCAAGGCCTTATGAAGGCCACATTAGTTGTTCATCTCAACACGCCCCCTCACACGAGAGCCCATTGGACTTGAAGAGTGGATAATGCAACAGGCGCAGCTTACATGTACTACGAAATTCCACACCAGATTTGTCTCACTTTTTTCTTCTCAATGATGTTATACTCTCAATATTTACTTTTCCAACTGAAAAGGCACATTAACTCACTGATCATGCTAACTAAAACTGAAGATGAAAACCAAAGCAGGTGGCAGGTAAAATAATCTTTTTAAGACCGCAGTTGAAAGTTAGTTCTTGTCACACACATTGTTTTGATCCAAAATTTTCATCTGTTAACAATGATGTGATTAAAGTTTCAAGTCTTTTTGAACCTGGGCCAGGTTTGAGGACAGTAGTATTACCAATTACAGAACATGGATCAGACCCATTCTCCCTGCTTCCTATGCACCAGCCACCAGGAACAGCCATCCCAGGACCTCTGGACAACAGTTCAGCATCAATTTTGTCCAAAACTGAATCATTTCTGTGGAACTTTCTTGCAAAGGGAGCGTTGCTATCAACCATCTTTTTCATGTCAGCAAGTGTAAGGTAGTGAGGATGTTGCTTGGGAGGATTGTCCCAAGAGATGTAGTGTAGATCACTATTAACAGTTGTATTCCTGAACTCTTGAGTATTACAAATGACAGTGTGGAAGTACCCTTCAGGGGAAGATATGAAATTTGAATAGTACATGAGAACAGTTCGAGGTAGGTTGTCCCATCCCCATATACAGTAATCCATGAACGATCTCGATAGTACCATCCAAGCAGAACCTAACAAGAGAGGGAAGTTTTAGGCAATCATATATGAAAATGTTCTCAGGCACATAACCAAAACTTTAATATAAATTTCAAATTTTGAGGATTGTGCAGTTACGGTGTTTAACAAAATTTAAAAATTCCTGAAGGTTAAAGAAAAAGATAAGTATATGCATGCAATCCATTTTCAAGTTCTTGGCTTGGGTCATGAAAAATCAGAATACCTACAATCAAAATAGAATCTCAAAGCACCAAAATTGGATCTGCAACACAGCGTTACAATCAAAATAGAACCCAAATAGGACCTTGAGTGGATTGTTGTCCTACAACAAGTATATTTATTGAAGTGAAACAGAAAGAGGATGTAAAGAATGCAATGTCAAGAAAAGACAGTAGTTTTATAAACTAGAACTTTACAAATAAAACTCAAGTTCTAGTGTTCTACACACACCAAGTTCAAAAACTTTTATAATTACAGGATCTAGAGAATGCAGGAAAACAATGAAACTTTCTTCCATGCATATTAAAACAAATACAAAAATAATATCTTCAGCTTCAATAATTTAACCAATCACAATCCGTTCAAACCCTAAACTTTCTTCTAATGAAAAAAAATCCTAACTCCTGAACAAGCTAAAACTCATTAAAATTAAGGGAGAAGTTCAGTAATGCCGATGTGGTTTATTCCAGAATCACCTATACCCCTGTTGTTTTTTTATCACATATACCCTCATGATTTGCAAAAGGATATATTTTTTATCACATATGCCCCTATAGTTTTTTACAAACCACATAGGCATATGTGATAAAAAAAACCATTAAGACATAGGTGATTCTAAAGCAAACCACATGCATATTGGTCAACTTTTCCATAAAATTAACTCCAAAGAGCTAACATTTTGTGTGTTTTCACAAAAGCCTCTATGCGTAATAGGAATAGCCAATCCATATAAAATCCAAAGAGAAGCTAAAATAAACTTAAAAAAGAAAGAAAAACCAAAAACATAAAAACAGATAAGAAAACAATGAGCACCTGTGAAAAGTTTGAAGGCCGTTGGCCTACTCCTCCTCTGCGTAATCCAGAACACATCTTGTTTCTTAGTCATATACAACCCCGGATCAATAATTATTGGCCTTGCACGATAACGACTACATATAACACACACACAGGTCAAATAATCTCACTCACAAAAACAACAACAAAAAGGGTAAAAATAAAAATAAAATAAAAATAGAGACACAAAGTAGTTCACTCACTCTTTCCACCCAATGTCACCAGTATGGTCCATGAAATTAAGATCGCGAGGCAAGTATGAAAACGCGTGCAGCAGATCTATACAAAATACAAAAATCATTACCAAAACGGCTAAACACCCCCCAAAAGACAACAAAACAAAATAAAAAACCAGACATTAGCGTACCAAAAATGGAACATTTTGGAAAATGAAAAGGCACGAACCATCTTGGGTGACGAGTGGATAATCCGATGCACTTAGATTAATGAACCAATCCCAATCGTCACGTTCCGACAACAATATGGCGGCGGCGTGAAGGGTGTTGGCGACCATGGTGGGGCCACGGTATGTGACGAGATTGGCTTTTGTTATCATCCTCACGTTCCCGAATCTTCGGAACATTGGGTTACTCTCCACGTGGCTCTGTAGTTCGCGTCGCTCTTCAACAGAGGAATCCAGGTCGAGGTGCACCACGTAGCGGTTGCGGGGATGGTAGAGGGCGGAGAGGGTGCGCTTGAGGGCGGCGCCGTCGCCGGCGGAGCCGGAGATGAGGTAGGCGAGGCGGGGTGGTTGTGGAGATGAGGGAGGAAGGGGAAGTGGGTGGAGCTTGGATTCGACGAAGAGGGAGTGAAGATTGGTGGTGGTGGTGGTGGTTGTGGTGGTTGAAAGGTAGAATGGGAAAATGGGAGTTATTGCTAAGAAGAAGATAAAGGAGATCGATAGCAACGAAGCTACGGCCACAGGTAAAACCCATCTTCGTTCTGTTGAGTGATGTTGCATGTAGTAGTCCTTCAGTTTCTTCATTGTTACTTGGTTTCTTTGCCTGAAACTAAATGTGTGAGTGAGGACGGGAAGGAAGAGGGAGAAAGAGGTCTTTTTCGAGAAACAATATATTGGCGTGCAATGCAACTTGATAAAGTTGGATAATCTTTTAATTTTACTATGAGAGAGAATACTAAAAAAATTTTGAAAAAAGAAAAAAAAAAGTTGATCCAATGGTGATTAGATAAGTAGTGAAATGGTAGTAGAAGATTTTGGTAGTAAGAATATCCCTTCTCAAGTTCGATAATCTTTCAATTTTTCGTGACTTTTAATGCATAATTTAAATATCAGTACATCTATGAAAAATATATGGGTTTTATGTTTATTATGTCGTAGGAAAAGTGATTATGTAATGTTATAGAGATTCATTTTGCGTGCCATATTTTTTAAATATATGGATCCCATAAAATGGTGTGTGTAGGAAAATTTGTTGTGTTATTAAAGGAGGAAATGAAACCTAAACTATATATATCATATTAATAGTTGACTGAAGTGTAATTATGTTTCTATTTTTGTTTAAAATCTTGTAATGGCTTTTATAGAAAAGTAATGATTAATGAATTCAGAATTTGATTATATTCACATGTTTTTTCAGGAGTTTATGATTTTATCTTTTGATATTCTTATCAAAATAACTCTATTTTAATCTCAAGTGCTATAAGGATAATAGACAGTAAAAATAACATTGAAAATAATAATGGATACAAAGATTTAGTATTTTAACCTATTATTTAAGAGTTAAACATAATATTATAAAGGGATTAATATTTCTAATATTGTAAGAAAATAATTTTATTTCCTACATATATATATAAAAGTGTGTGGACCCATATGTGGCAATATGAAAAGAGATAGAAAAAAAAAACATAGACTCCACATATTTTTATGTATATGTAAAAGATAATATTATTTCTTACGATCTGAGATACATTAATCCCTATTAAGGTAACATATTTATTTTTTAACATTTGAATTATTTTTCTCATTTCACTCTAATTGTAAGGAATATAAAATTTAAATATATAAAAAAGAAAATAATAATTCTCATTTTCTGTTATTATCAATTATTAAATTTCCAAATAAGAAAATTGACTTCCATTATCATTGATTTAATTTTATATCCTTTATTATTCGTGACTCACGCTAAAAGTAAAATAGTATTTTTTTGTATCTGTTTATATTTTTTCTTTTTATAAAATTAGGAAGAAAAAAAATGGAGCAGAGAGAATATAGAAACACACAAAAACACAAAGTAGTTTCATTAAAAAAACAAAGTTAGATCACATGAAATGACAAATAATTTTCTCAATATAATATTTATTTACCTATTTTCAATAAAAACTTATCTGCTACGTTCACTTAAAAGTGAGTGGTTCCACTAATCTTTTATTTTTTTTAAATATAATGAGGTCCACTAATTTTTATATAAGTGTGACAAAAAATATTTCTAAAAAAATAGAAATATTAAACACTACTACACAACAACAAAGGACACGTTCTAGAACTTTTGCAGCTTTGCTAGTGGGTGTCGTTTCAACTCCCATTCCGTTGGTGATAATTAGTTGGCGATCAAACGCTAAAAAGAATTAGGATTGGTGAGGAGTAGGACTAGACGCAGATTGATAATGATTTAAATATGCAAATCCAAATTGATGAATGTGAATAGCTATCTTTTTTATCAATTTTTTTCCTAGATTGAATTATATTTTGATTCTGACCATACTGAGGCACTGAGCTCTTCTCACAATAAATTATGTGCTTTTATTTTTCTTTTGAAATTAATTTATGTACTATTTTTATAGGATTAATCTTTTCTCATTTTATATGAGAACAATACACACATAATTAAAAGGTGAGTCCCATTTTTATTTTTTTGTCTTTTCATTTTATTGTAGACCTCACTTATGCATTGAATGTGTAGCATGAGAAAATTAATCACCATTTTTATAACTACTTATTAATTGATACCTCTAATTTTACACGTACGCTTCCTTCCACCTTATCTTAATATCCCCTCTTTTTACGCTCCATCTTATTTTAAATTTGTGTTATGCCTAAACCTGCTAATACCAACCCAAATTCAAACCTCCATTTCCAATCAATTATTTGCATCTCATTAACACCCATCATTGCAAAAACATCAATCACATTTTGGGATACACATTTTGATTCAGAGTGGAATGGAATTCTTCCAAAGGGCTAAAGTGGTGCGCCTGAGGAGCCACCATGACAAATACTTATTGGCAGATGATGACGAAGGCGTTTACCAAGACCGTAACGGGTGCTACAACAATGCTAAATGGACCGTGGAGATTGTTGAGGATTCAAACTCGATAAGATTGAAGAGTTGTTATGGAAAATACTTAACGGCCTCCAATATGCCATTCATGTTAGGTGCCACGGGTAAAAAAGTATTGCAGACACTTCCCACAAGATTAGATTCATCTTTGCAATGGGAACCCATAAGAGAAGCTACGTATGTAAGATTCAAGACACGTTATGGACAATACTTGCGTGCCAATGGAGGCCTACCACCATGGAGAAACTCCATAACACATGATATCCCACATAGGACAAAAACAACAAATTGGGTTCTGTGGGAAGTGGACCTTGTAGAACTTCGGCCACAACCACCCAAACCTGAACAAAATCCTGCACCTATTACCATGCCCAATTCTGAGAATTCTACCCAATTGGATTGTTCTCCTCCTCATTCTCCTACACCTTCAGATAATGACTCCATTGCAACAATTGATCTCAGATCTCCCAGACATATCGAGGTTTGTCCCATGCATAAAAATTTGTTGTTTTTTTTTACAATAAAAATTTGATTTTCTAATTCATATAATGGTAGTGACGTATGGCGAGAAATTATTGAGTACAATGATGGAGAATTTCCCTTGGTATGGTACATAGGAGATAGGACACATTTAGGTTCCACTTTTCGTGTTGTTCAAAGATTTTTCGGTCAAATATTTTATAAATATATCACTCTCTTTTTTCTTAGATTTTACATCATAAACCCTTATTGAAACTATAAATTTGTATCCTAAAACCTATACAATGTTTTCTTTTTCTTTTTCTTCACAGATTTCTCCTGATTTTGGTTGAATTTTAAATTTTTTATTTTTTTTACTGATCTGTCCTCTTCACGGTTCTTAAAATTTCTGAAAGGCGTGAATAATTTACTCAAATCTTTAATAAAAATAGAGGGATAATGAGATACATACTGCTTCTTTCCATAACCAATATATATGTGTGTGTGAGTGTATATATATATATATATATATAGGATTTTATAAGAGTTATATATATATATATATATATAAATGATTGTATTATATTATAGAGATTCATTTTACGTACCAGAGTTTTTTTGCTGCGGGTCCCACAAAATATTGTGTGTGTAGGAAAAATTTTATGGTCATGTTAAATGATAGACGATAAATCCATATATATATATATATATATATATATATATATATATATATATATATATATATATATATATATATATGCATGACCATATTATTGTTAAATTTGGCAAGAAAATGCGACAAAAATAACCATATAGTATAACAGAATAGTTATATTTACAAACTCTTATAAATTACATTATGTAATATAGGTAGTACATACTAGCTGTGAAACACGGACACGCTGTTTTAGAGAAAAAATGCGTGTCCGACACGTGTCTGACACGGACACGTGGGGACACGTTTGGACACGCGTCCGACACGTAGTAGACGTTTTAGGACACGTTGACTAATGGGACACGCGAGTTTGACCGAATCGGACACGCGGTCAATGGATGTGGATACGTTTTGGGACACGTTTTGACATTTTTTTAACTTAAAAGATCATTTTCAATCGCCGCACCATCCAAGTTTCTCTCCGATAGCGCAGAGAGAGATGGATTGGGGAAACGTTACGGAGGAGGATCTGATGGACGCGCTCCTCGAGGTGGATTGGTCGTCGCCTCCGCGCCCTCTGTCGGAGTTCTTCTCCTAATTCACCGTTCCTAGATCTTCATCTAAATGGAACAGCCGCCTCAAATGCAATCTCTACTACTAGTATCAATTTCGCTTTCATTAATTCATTCAAATTTCATGATTAGCTGAACGATTTTTCTTTTTCCTTTTTTTTGAATTGAATTTTGATTATTATTTAAATGTGCTCAAACGTAAAATGGTTTTATTTTATTTCAGTTTTAGAAATTCCGTGATAGATTTGTGGCCGTTGGATTGCTTAGCTATCCGTGTGAATGTAAAATTTGGAAGCTGAGCCCATTGGATTTATAATACTTGATTTCGATTAGCGGAAAGTGTATGATGCGGATTGCGTGGGTTTGAAATTATGAGTGCAGGTTTTTTTATTGAAAATTGTGTCTTTGAGAAAACACATTTTTTTTAGCCTGAGGATCTGAATTTTGAATGAAAATGTAGACATTGCGCTTTTTTTTTTAGTACAACAGACATCGCCCTTGTTTAAAAATTAAACGCATCATCTGTAAAGCAGTATTTAGATATTTGATCTTTTATATTATATATATTAAAATTTTTATTTAATATCAAAACGTGTCCCAACGTGTCCATATATGATATTTTTAAAAATTAACGTGTCGGCGTGTCGTGTCGTGTCGTATCCCGTGTCCCGTGTCCATGTCCGTGCATCATAGCATACTAGTTATGCATGCAGTGTCTATAGTACAATATAGTTTATAAGAGTTTGTATACTGTGTTTGTAAATATAACTTACCCATTATGTAATATATCCTGGTGATTCTTTTCCTTTTTTAATTCAAATTAAGTAAAATCTGCATCTGGTAATTTAGAGCTAAGTGGCATGAATTAAATTACCCTATTTATGTTATAATGTTCCTTTTTTTTATGCAGTGCGAAGATTTAGCTGAGACCGATTCACCAGCGAAAGAAGGAAGGATTATATTTTATAACGTGGGTGATGAAAATGGGGATGTTCCTGATGAAAATGAAGAAAAATTCTTTACATTCAAAGGAAGTTGTGTGGAGGAGTTGAAGCAAAAGTTAACGGAAGAGACAGGGCAAGATGATATTCTCGTATGTTGCCGCAACCCATTGAACGCGAAACTTTATCCCCTTCGTTTACAATTACCTCCAAACAATACTGATATGCACATTGTCGTGGTTCCTTCCTCATTCCAAGGTGAACATTTTCTACTAGTTTCATTCATACTCCCACTTTAACAATCTTTTTTGCAAACTAGGGATATTTCAATTCTTTCGTTAACATGGATGGTGTAAAAAACAAATTCAACCCAAAAGCTTAAGCTATTGGGTGATGTTACATTGTTATATATCTCAACACGTCCCCTCACATGAGAGCCCACTAGGCTTAAAAGGGTGGACAATACACAGGCCACCTACCTGTGTGAAGAAAGAAATTTCACTAGAAAGAAAGTGGGGGCGGTGAGGATCAAACTTGGTACACTAAGACTCTGGTACCATATAAAGAACCAATTCAACTCAAAAATTTAAGCTATTGAGTGAGGTTACGTTAATGATTTTATATATCTGAATAGATGGTTTGTATGCAACCTAGCTTAAAATCTTTATTGGATAGTGTTGATAGGTTGTGGAAGGGTTCTCAACTTTAACTTTCACAAATTTTAATTTTGTTTGCAACATAATGCAAATTTTGCTTTTATTCCCACATTCCTTATGCAAATTCTGTTTTTGGCTTTTGAGCTTAGATAATTATTGTCCTGCACATTTTTCTTAGTTTGTTATACCAATTTCTTGCTTTCAGTATAAACAAAAGAAGATGCATGCTGGCACAAGTTCTTCCCTTATTGGCTCTGACGAGATAATCCACTGGAACCTTATAACCAATATTTTCACTCATGGAAGAAAAACAAAAGGAAAAGGAGAAAGGAAAACTCAGGAAAGAAGAAAAGAAAAAACAATTAGAACGTTTTGGTGGAACAACAGCAACAACGTAAGTTTCCACATTTGTATTCCACCTTTGTGTATACTACTTTAGAATTTATTAATCTCATTATGAAAGACTGTAACATTAGTTGTCTACTTGTCTTATTATGTTTATCTCTCCCATCTAAAGTAAGTATAAGTATTATCTTTGGTATTGGAGAGAAGGGCTTCGGAAAAGTAGCTTGTTGCAAATATGAAGAATTTAATGATTCTCCCATAAATCAAACGATCAAAACGAAGTCAATGAGAAATAGAGAGTGTGGGATAGAAAGGAGAAGGAGCATATATGAGAGAGGAGACATACCAATGCGCTCACACCAAACACCTCACTGATATGGTTGCAAATTTGCAATTACTACCACATCTAGTTTGCACAAGGTCTAACAATGCGACTGGAAATGATTCAATCTCGATATTTAACTTACCCAACCATATATAGTTGATCTTATAATATAATTTGTAGACCACAAATCCAATGTTGATGAGTGATTTTAATCCTAGCTATCTAATGTTAGAATAAACAAAAAAAACTCCAATGATGATAGTTAATTGGGTAAAGTGTGTGTCATTTTAAAGGATGTAAAATATCATTTTAAGAGAGAGATAAAGAAGGAGAGAGTTGACAAAAAAAATAAAGGTGTGGGTCCCACCTCTTTGTGAAAGTGAAAGGATATAAATTATGTCATTTAAAAAGATAAACATTTTTCCCTAGTTAATTTTATCCTTATTTTTTTATTGAATTATTACAATAGTGTTTCGATTTTTCCATGTAGTAGGAGATAAGTATCTCATGCTATAGACACATTTTATATGGGATTCATATTTATTTAAAAAAGAAAAAAGAAAAAGAAAATATTGCACGAAAATCGAAGAATCGCTGGTAGAAGAGAATAATTCTCCTACAACATGAGAAAATATTTTCTCTATTATAATTAAGGGAAAAGTGTTTGTCATTTTAAATGACAAAGTTATGCCATTTTAAAGGAGAGATAGATGCAAAAAAATATTTTTTTATTTAAAATTTAAATTAAAACAAAATCACCTATTTTCTCCACCATGATTTTCATTTCTTGTGTCTATCTCTCTCCTAAAATCACATAACTTATGTCATTTACAATGACAAATACCAAACCCTATCATTAATGTTATATTTTGTAAAACTAAATTAATTGAATGTCAAAATAAATTAGAGCATGCTGTTAATTTTGCAAAGATCTTATAAGGTGGCTACTATTATTGGGTATATTGTGTTGATCGAAATCCAAAACGAGTAACAAGGCCCTTAGTTGCTCTAGTAATTTTCCTATTTTTTGCTCAATGTTTAAAACCATATTTCATCTCTATTTTCTTTCATGTTGTTACGAACTATGTTGTACCCACTAGTGGTATATCTAAGTGAGAAGAAGAATGGAGAGATATCAAAAAAAAATCCAAATTATTTCTTCCTTCCATTTAACCGGTTCAACCGACCGAGTCACCGGTTTTTACGAAAACCAGCCAGGTCGCACCGGTTCTGTAACAAGGTTGGTCCAATATGAAAATCGGACCGGTTACATGACCGGTTCACCGATTTTCGGGTCGACCCGGCCGGGTTACATTGGTTTCAGAAAACAAATTCAACGATAGATAATCTTACCTAGGCTGAATGTCTATTTATAGTGGTGGGTTGTCTTATTTTATGTCGCCCTTCTAATGGCGGTGTCAATTCTCGCTAGTTGAGAATTATAGCCTTTCATAGGTTACTCCTTAAGCGAGAAGCCTACGGTCAGGCTAGCCCCATTAGATATTGTGACGAGTTGGTGCTGCCACTTATTTATTGGATTCTGTGGAGGTCAAGTTATCCGAGTCGACAATGATATTTCCTTGTATGTTAAGTCCGGCCTAATTCGGTTCATTTCCTTCATAATTAAGTTATGGTTTTTGGATCTTTTGGACTTTTTTGAATTGAGCTTTCATCTCACATGTATTACATATGTGGTCTAGATCAGATTTTGACTAAATACATCCTAGCCAAGTAATTAAAAAAGGAAGGGGGAAAGCTTATATATTAGCTTACCAAAAATGCAACATCTTGGAAAATGAAAAGCGCGAACCATTTTGGGTAACAAGTGGATAATCGGAGACAGTTCATTAACCAATTCCAATCTGCACATTCCGACAAGAAGATGGCGACAGCGTGAAGTGTGTCGGCCACCATGGTGGCCCCCGGTAGGTGTCGATGCTGGCCCCGGACCAGGGAAATATGAAATATTTAATATGTTTCGGGACCACTGAATCTTTTGGTGCTTCCTCTCACAACATTAATTTTCTTTTTCCTTTTTTACCCTTATTATTTTTCCACTTTTTCCATTTTACCCTCCTATTTACACTAAGGGACAACCTAAAAATGGTAGTCCCGATTCACTACAAATAACCTCTGGACCAGGCCATTTTTGTAATGGGTTTTTTTTTCTACTTTATTATATATTATCCAATTTTATTTTCTCTCAGTGTCAATGTTATTCATTTAAACACTAATATAAAACAAACAAAATTATAAATACTCCTCATCGTCATTGTTCATATTTTATCTAATTGAAAATAAAAATCAATACTATCATAATGGATATTTCCTGTTTTATATCTAATTTTATTTTATTTTTCAAAATTTTCATTTAATACCAGTCGTTCAAAATCTAAACACAAATTAAAAAAAGTTTAAATACTTTCTAATTATATAGTGATAATTGATGATTTATAACACTGAATATTACTTGCATTATTTACTACCTTGGATTTTACAAAATTATCCAATAAATGATCAACTGTTTGTGTATGGGTTTGGATATGTTTCCTTTTAGGATGTAGTATATGTCAATATAACGGTAAATATAGTGAGATATATGTAATGCGTTTCGTGGGAAGGTTGAGAAGCAAGGGGAGTGTAAGAGCAAGGTGGTTCTGTGGTTGGAATTCGATAGAGTTTCACCAATGAGAAGTAATGTACATGACGGATTTTTTAATATAGACCGGGTGAACAATTTTTTATGTGCACCTTTTTCAAAAAAATAAATTATAATTCCACTTAAATCTCTCTCTTCTTTTCAAATTCTTCCTCTGTCTTTTTATTTTTCCATTTTAGGACAAGGACTATAAGGTCCCGAATCATCTAAAATAAGCTCGTACATGACATACTTTTTTAGTGGAGAAAAGAGTGTATTTATAGGTGGAAGAAAATAGAAAGTCCTAATTATTTATATCATGCCTAATTATTAGGTGTGAGACAATTATTGTTGCCTAATGTATTAGGTCTGTGTGCAATGGAAATATTTAATGTGCATCACGGTATCATGGGCCTTCAATTAAAAGCATGACATCTGCATTAAAAATTAAAAATTTTCTTTTTTCGTACAATTGGCACGGGAGATGCTAGCTTTTAATTGATTTGTCTCACCGAATTTCTTATGCACTACAATTTATCTCGTGTGTAAGAGAGTCATATCACTCGAATAATGTTACTACATGCCGGGAAAGATTACTATTATAAATGACTTACTTTAACGTTAAATAAGTATTAACAAATTAAATGTTAATGTGGAAATATCGATTGGTATTTTTGTTATTCTCTTCCCCTTAAGATATAATACAAAATTATTTTTAAGAATTAATACAAAATTATTTTTAAGAATTATTCAAAGGGATAAGATATTATGTCTATCTTTTTTTATGACAATTTTATTTATCTCTTTCCAAAACTGTCAGACCACAAGCTCAACCAACAATTGGAGGAGGAAGAAACAGCGAAGGTTGGTTGTAATTTGTGATCTAACGATATAAAAAAGAAATAAGTAAAGTAAATATAAAAAAATGTAGATATAATATCTTACATAATAATGTATTTTTTTAATTTATTAAAAATAATGCACTTAAATTATTCTGTTTAAAAATAGTTATAAATAATTTAAACATAAAGTTTATAAATTGAAAAATATCATAAGTTAAAGAAAGATATGAAAGAAAAAAGAAGTAAAAAGGTTATGATTTAAAAAGTAAAAAAAGTCCCGTGTGTAATAAAATTAAAAGAAAGAAGAGGGGGAGACGCGAAGAAAGAGTAAAGAAGACAAAATGGAGTAAAATTCTTATTCTCATTCGCTCACATTTTTTCACATGAGTCATGTCCTTTAGAGCATGTTTGGTGTGATATATAAGGTCTGATAGTATAAGCTTATACTATACGGTATGACATTTTCAGTTGTTTGGTGTGACCATCATATAGTATAAGCTTATACAGCCCTTTATACATCAAAATGATGTATAACTTAATCAAGCCTAGGAGTGGTGGATTAGGCATGATAAGGGATTGATGTATTAATATTGCTTATAAGTAAAATTTCCAAAAATTAATATATCATTTCAATATTTATATATTAAAATAATTTTTTTAATATATTAATATTTAAAATATTGAAGGATATTATTTTATACAATACCATACCAAACACTGGATAATATTAAAATTTAATCAGGTCTTATACTATGAGACCTTATACTATCAGGCCTTATCCTATACTATGCACCAAACATGCCCTTATCCTTTTATGTGAAAATTCATATGACCATGTTATGTGGTACGGGTGTTCATCAACCGATCCAAACCGATTCAAACCGCGGTAACCGAACCAAAAAATCGATAACCGAATAAAACGAAAATTGAAAAACTGAAGACCGATTAAAAATCGCAAATTTTAATTGGATTGGATTGATTTTTGTATGGGTTGATGAAAACCGATCCAGTATATTAATTTCCCTCTATCTATTTGGGTCTTTTCCTAATCATAGCCTAAAAATTTCTAAACCCAAAACCCATCAACTAAACCCAAGAAAAAATCTAGTCACATTTCATCAACAATATTTTATCTTTATTTAGCTTCATATCTCATTGCTATAAAAAAAACTATATTATAATTTACTAATGCTTTTGTATTTAAAAAAAAAAGAAAATTTACAAATTCAATATATAAAAAAGATGTTATTTGCACAATAAGCATGAAATAAATTTTAGGATTTTCAAAAACAATCGATCAATTCCAAACCAAAAAAAATTTGGATTGAATCGGATCGAATTTGAAAAAAAAAAAATCAAAATCGAATGGATGATTATATGATCAAACCGAAGGGATTGGATCAGATGATTTTTGCTTCCAAAATTGATCCAATCTAGACCGCGAACACCCCTATCATGTGGGGAATCAAAACCATATAAGGGTGTATCAATGGTAATAAAGGAGGAAAAAGAAAAAAAATTAAAATAGGTAATTACGAAATCATACTCATTGATTTATCTTTGTATGATTTGATTTTGCCATACGACCATATCATGATTTTTTCCACATGAGAGGATATATTTCCCTTTTTATATAATTCTAAACATGAATAGGGATTAATTACACTTCAAACTCCACTGGTTATAACTTACAAGGTATATCAAGAGTCACGAGTTACATTTTCACTCACCATTAATAAAGGTACATCAAAAGCCATAAAAAAACAAATAGTCATGCTACATAAATATTTCAGAACACCGTGTTAATTTTATGGGTTTTATGTTTATCATGTTACATAATATAACTTCACTTACCTACACACATATTAAAGAGGTGGGATCCACATGCTTTTTTTTTTCTCTTTCATCATTCCACTTTCTCTCTTCCTTGTGATGTGAGAGTAGGAAACAACACTTAAATTATATAACATAACATTAATAAAACCCTAATTTTATTTGAACAACTTTTCTGTTATACATAACTTTTAGGAGAATATTACTCTTATGTAACCATGAAAATTTCCCATACACTTACAAAATAGAGGAGGGAGGAGAGACGAGAGAGAAAAAATATAAAATGGATCCCATCTTTAATTTATGAGTATATTCAAGAATTTCTCTCTCATATAATATAAGAGTAATATTCCTCTAGTTTTCATAGAAGTGTGCACTAGTCACATATTTTGTGGTATTATTACTTTTTAATGAAAATCTTCATATTATATTAAGGATTTCATTATATTTATCAACTTTTTAATTATGAATTCTTACAAATTATATTATATACTATGGATAATATACATTATTTGAGCATGTACTGCTCATAATACATAATGTAGTTTGTAAATAATTTTTTTGTAAATATACCCTAACCTTATAATACAAAAAGGAAACTCTTTAATATATTTATGAAAAATCATTATCTCATGTTGTTCTCACATCAAAAATTATACTATCATTTTTTTAATAGGTGGTGGATCCCACTACATCATGTGTCTATGAGAAAATAAAATCCCTATATTTATTGGGTAATAGTTTTCTCATGTCGTAGGAGATAATAATTATCTCCTACCGACTCATTTGTACAAGTGAGATCCACTCTCAAGAAAGGAGAGAAAAAAATAAAATGGGACCCATCTTAAATTTGTGTATGTAGGAGATAAGTTTATTGTTATGTAATATATGTATAATAAATCCCATATTTATTACATGAAACTTGGACAGGCACGTTACGAGCTACAAAAATAACATACTTGATTCATCTGCCAAAACAAAAAATAACATACTTGATTCCGTAAATAAGATATATTAAATGTCATCCATCTAAATTTTACTGTTCTCATCTTCCATTAATTATACCTCATCATATTAAACTATTCACAAAAAAGATTAAACATGATTCAGAGAATCAGAGTATATTAATCAGTCTTCAACATTTAAAACACTGTTAATATATAGCATAGACAAGGTTGATTAAGTATTTAAAATTAAATCTTCAAGATTCTGTCAAGAATATACATGCAATTAACAAACATAAAACACCATTACTTAGTTTTTAATTTCTAAAATTACAGTCAACAAATTGCAAGATGATTTTTTTATCACAACCTCAATAAAATAATACGTGCATGATTCTAATATGCTAAACAAGTAGCCACGGGAATCTCAGATGACAAAGTAGAACAAATTAAAGAACAGAAACACCCAGGCATGGGATCTTTACAAGTGGGGACCTCAAGTCATGTAACATTAGGCGCCTAACATATCATATGCCACTTGTCCAGTTATTAATTTAATGACTAATCTTTTTGGCTCCAAGGTTACTCAAAAAGACCATGACCTCATAATATATTATTGTAGTGTCATATTGGGATAGTGACACATAAAGCAGCAACACAACAACCTATAGTGAAGTTCCACATGGATTCTTCCACACATGTAGATTTCAGGTATCCCAATATCCAATTTGAACTTGTGAACCTTTATCAACCTATGTTCTTCCATTAAAAAGTTTACCACCCCACTTTTCATTGCATATTCCAGAATCCCAAGTAATTTCCATTTCGAGCCACAAATACAATCTATTTCATTTTATATAATAAAAAACATATACTTTTTATTCAGATAAATCTTTATATTATCATTTAATTATATACTATTTTGACTATGAAAATTATTATTTATGAATTTTAATTTCATTTAATCACAAATTTTTTGTAAAAAATATTTAAAGTAAGAAAAAAAAATATCTTCAGAAAATGATGTAAACCATACATGATATTAAGTGGCTGTTAATAGGGGTTTTAGCTAGCTACCATGCTTGCTGTGTGACTTGCTTTTCTGCACTCTCTTTCAACTATAAATATAAAATCCGAGTCGGCGATAACATTTTTCCATCATTTTCTTTGCCTCGTTACTTTGATTTCTCTGCATCGTTTCTGCATTCTCTAGATTTTTCCATTCTGCAGTTCTATCGTATGGCGTCGTGCTCGTGAGTTCTGCTTGTTTTCGTGAAGAGGCGTGAGTCGTTGCGAGTTTTTTCCTCTGCTATTGGCGATGGCGGAGGAGAAGGATGAGGAGGGAGTTGCTGCTGCTAACAAGATAACGATTGGAGTCTGCGTGATGGAAAAGAAGGTGAAATGTGGCTCCGAGGTTCTCTCTCTTCTTTTTTCCCGCTGAATCCAGTGTTTCTTCTTCGCTTTCTGGTTTTGCTGTTTTTTTTTCTCTCTCCTGAAAACAGAGAGAATCGCAACGAGTTGTTATGAATGTGTATGACTTCGTGGCACTATTTTGTATTACAGGTTTTCTCGGCTCCTATGGAGCAGATTCTTCAGAGGTTACAAGCATTTGGTGAATTTGAGGTTGGTGAATGTTCAGGTTTATTTTATGCTCTGCCTCTGACTATCGTCATTGATTTGGAATTGGCTTGTTCATGAATCTACTGATAACAGCACAGTCTATATTGCTTCTTTTTGTACAGTATTAAAATGTACTTGTTCTATTTTCTTTTCTTTTCTCATAATTTTGTTGCGTAGTAGCAGAGATGGTCGTGATGGTTATGCTTTTTACATTTTTTTCTCACCTGAACTTTATATTGTATGTAGATCATACATTTCGGGGATAAGGTCATCCTTGAAGAACCAATAGAGAGGTATAATTGACATCGTTAGTTGGAACTTGCTTGGACTCTACATTTTGAAGAACTATTTATTGTTCTTTCTAGAAAGCTACATCTGTTCGATCATGTACCTGCTTAGTATTTTGTAATAGCTTTCAGTTTTAGTTCTCTCCATGGACCCATGGATTGAAATGGTATGCAGTACTCAAGCTCTATCAATAGACAGAAGTTGGTTATTCTCGTGCTTTTCAGGACATATATGTACACCCTAGGGCGAAGTCTTGTAGGAATTATCTTAATGTTATGTGAGGAAAAGTTAAAATTCAAAATTGAAGTTTTTCTTGGCTCTTTATCATGATTCATGCCATTGCTAGTAGCCATTTTTAGCTTATTGGAAAGAGCCTTAACAGTTTGTTTGGATGGACGTAAAATAAGAGAATAGTAATGACGCTTATAATCATTCCTTTGTTTGACATGCATATGTATATTTGGGAGCACACTAAAAGAGAAAAAAAGGAAACGGAAAAAGTATTATAAATTTCTTATTTTATGAAATTCTTTCCAGCAGATTCCTTTTCATTGGTGGTGGATAAATTTGGAAGTTCACATAGTTTCATTGAATACTTTCCTTTCATTTTTTCTGTCTGTCCACCTTTGGAGTTAAGAAAAAAACTGCGGCATAGGGAACACTTTATCTCCTTACTGTGCTTTCGTTCTTCTATCATAATGCATCCAAACAAGGGATCAAACAGTTTTTCCCATTATTTTTCGATGTTTCATAAATCATATTTGCATTTGGGACTTGTAAGTTATATTTGAAATATTTGTTGCTGTCAACTTTGTAAATGTTTAGAGTCATACTGATTGCATACTAAGTTTAAATATCACGTTTTTCAGCTGGCCAGTATGTGACTGTTTGATTGCTTTTCATTCCTCTGGATATCCCCTCGAAAAGGCTGAAGCATATGCTGCTTTAAGAAAGTAAGCCATTTTATTTACCAACTTCATTTGATTTGTATGTGATGTAAATTTTATAAAATATCGGAACACTGAATAGGATTATGCAACTCTAAAGTGTTCTGGAAGTTTAAAGGGGATTTTGTCATGCATGTTTAAAGGGGATTTCTATGACTTATGTGCAATGTGACCGGATTTTGTTACTGCATTGTTTATTTTGGCTTGCTGTTCTTTTTTTGTTCTCCCTCCTCTTTCTCCAGTAAGATTTCTCAGCCTCCAGCTTCCTCAGATTCAGTGATGTGAAGTGTGATTGTTAGGTCTCCTGCAGTTACTGAAGGAGAAATAGGGAGGGTAGTAGGGGACTAAAGACAATGAGTGTACTGTATGTAAGTCATTGAATGGAGATTTAGGTTGTAACAAACTCACTTACGTGACAAGAGGAGTGAAAAGTATTGGTTAGGAGTAAGTCATTAAGGGAAGGGAGTCGAGTGGAGATGGACATCGAGTGATTGATATGTGTAAAGAACCAATTCAACCCAAAAGCTTTAAGCTGTTGGGTGAGGCTATATTAATGATTTTATATATCTCAACACGCCCCTTCACACGAGAGCCCACTGGGCTTGAAGGGTGGACGATGCACAGGTCCATCTACCTGTGCGAAGAAAGAAATTCCACTAGAAAGAAAGTGGGGGGCGGTGAGGATCGAACCCAGTACACCGAGGCTCTGATACCATGTAAAAAACCAATTCAACCCAAAAGTTTAAGCTGTTGAGTGAGGCTATATTAATAGTTTTATATATCTCAACAATATGTATCTTGTAAGTTCAATTGTTGGTTTAACGCATAATATTCCACAGTGAGCTTAGATTTTTTTCACTATGGTTTTAGTATTGAGAGGCTTGTCATTGTAGTCTTCATTTATCAAATTGGGTCATCTGTCTATTTTGTTTGTGGACATAGACCTATAATGTAGATTAAAGTTTTGTGAATATATCTCATTTCCTTGTACTCCGTTACGCGTCTGGATATAACATGACTCTAAGTTTTTTGCTTCCCCCAGGGAATGGTGATACTCACATAAATATGTACATGCATAGGAATAATTTCTTCACATAACCTCTTTTTTTTTTTTTTACTACGTTCCTTTATTATTTTTTTATTGTATTTTTCTTTCAATTATTGGATATCAATGTTTGTTGATCTGAAACTTGTGCAATGTGATCCAGACCTTTTCTAGTCAATGAACTGGAGCCACAGCACCTTCTTCATGATCGAAGAAAAGTATATGAGGTAGGAAGGATCAATTTCTTTCTTTTCTTTTTGTTATGTTCGAATGTCCTTGTTTACGTTAAGTTATCATTGATGCCCCTAGAATTGATTTAGAATTGTGTGTGCGTCATTTTTTTGGTTTAACCAATTTTCTTGCGTTTCAGCATTAATCTTGTATTTTCATTTGCTCCCAATTACTTTAAACGTATGTAAAATCATGTGTATATTTGGTTGGTGTGTGTTAATGTATGCCCAATTACAGCTAAAATGCTTTTATGCTATTTCTTTCTTGTTATATAATGGATTTAATAATGTTCAATTTTGGGGTTCAAGCGTCTTGAAATGTTTGGAATCTCCGTTCCGACATATGCCCTTGTAAATAGGGAGGTACCAAACCAACAGCTGGATTACTTCATTGAGGAAGAAGATTTTGTTGAGGTTCATGGTATGCGTTTCTGGAAGCCATTTGTGGAGAAGCCTATTGATGGTGAGCTCATTTCTTGTATTTGAGACTGAAAATGTTTTTCCTTGTTTCTTTCATCTGGTTCATTGATGGTACCAGAAAAAGTAATAATATTGAATTCAACCAAGAAACGGGATGGCCCTTACAATAACAGATCCAAGACCAGATCACCAGCAATTACAACTCAGTACCCTACTACAAATTGCAAGACAAGCTCTACTGACAACATAAGTATGCTTTATGGAAAATTAAAGAAACAAACAATGAAAAGGTGCCCTGAATACCGGCTCCCTTAATAAGGAAATGTTCCTATCCTCGTTGAGTTCCTTTTCTTCCCAAAATGATACTCAGTTCTAAGATACCCCTTCACTCCTCGTCCTGTCCCTTATAACTAACATCCCACTCCCTATTCCACCCACTCCATTCGTAGCTTGCCACCTGTACTCCCTCTAACAATCTCTAATTAATTCATTCCCACAGATCCCTTTTGGTATGGCTGCTTCCATTTGCCACATCATCATGAGTCTGATTGCTTTGGGCCTTATTTGTCCCCTTTTTATGCTGAAATACAAACTTGAATGACCCATCATTCATGAAGGCAATATGTTTGGTGTGTTCTAATAGTTTGTCTTACATAACAACTTATTTATTCAGTGGACGTTGCGTTGAATTGCTTTAGCATGAGAATGACATATGAATCTTTAGAAAGCCATTTGTATTATATATCTAAGGCATAGCTCTATTTCTTACTGTAGAACATCAGAAATTTGTGGGTATTGCAGAGTTCAGTTATCTAACTTGCTTTTCTTTTGGTGCCATATATTAAATGATAGAAGTTATACTCTCAAAGACGTTCTTATATGTAATTATATGCAGATTTCTGTCTTGATTACATAATTGCTATTTATCTGTTCCTAATAAATAATAAAGCTTTTCGGTTCTGATGTTGACCTCATTTTTTATTTTTTGTTTACTCGATATATTTAACCAGTTGCAACTATATTTTCTTGAATGTGGTATAACACTTATTTTGTTTTGTGAAGGTGATAACCATAGTATAATGATATACTATCCCAATTCAGCTGGTGGAGGAATGAAGGAATTATTTAGGAAGGTGAGCTTTAGGCTGACATGTCACTCCCTTATTAGGTGGGTATAATGTAGTACTGCTAACATCAAATGATCTTGGAGGACATTCCGTTTCCATGGGACATGGTAAAAAGTTGTTGATTTGGCTGTAATGGCTTTTTACCTGCCTAAGTAATGAATAGTAAGTCCGAAGAAAAAAAAAAAAGTAACCAAAGCAAGCTATTTATGCTTTTTACTTGTTTTGGTGCTTGTAATAAGTATCAAGCTTTCTAATTTAAGCTGTTTGGTTAACTTGGTTGGAATCTTAAAGCAAGCTTATATACTTTGTTATAGTTATAACTAAAACCTTTTCTTGGTCTTCTTCTAACAACTTGGGTGATATTTGGTACGCAGAAATGGTGATTTCATTCCATGAATATTCCATGGAAAGAGGTTGTTTGTTTAAAAAAATGGAATGGTGCTTTCATTCCATGCCTAGTTCCACAAATTCACGAATTGAGCATGAAATCCATACCCTCCTAGAGATGTGGGATTGAGTTTCCATATAGTTTCTTTGAGATAAGGCATTTGACTTGTAATTGGTGTAAAGCATATGATCTTTTTACAATAGTTTCTCTTTACAGATATGTTGAGATTGAATGACTTTGTTTTATTGATGTTTTCTTTGTTCTCTGATATGAACCTTGGGAGAGCATCACCCCTAAAGCTAGCCCATGAGATAGGAGAGCTCAAAATCCATATAAACCCCACAACAGACCCTTATGTTTCTGATGTGGTACTCCAAGTCCCATATCTTGGAGTAGGATTGTAACATTCCACCACGCTTTGTAGCTCTGCGCCTACACAGGCTGGCTTTGCGCTAATCTTTTATTAATCGTGGGCGAACACTGCAATGTCAGCTTCACCACCCGCGCCTCTCGATTACAACCGGGAGACATAGTGGAAGGTTTTGATACCAATTGATATAAGCCTTGGGAGAGCCTCATTCCAAAAGCTAGCCCATGAGGTAGAAGAGCCCAAAGTCCATATAAACCCCATACCAGACCCTTATGTTTCCGATGTAGGACTCCAAGTCCAAGCCCCATACCTTGGAGTAGGATCGTAACATTCTCCTTCTTTTTCTTTTTCATATTTTTAGGATCTCATATCCTCCCAACTTTTTGCAATCATTTTCTCTCTGTCATAGTAGGTTTCTTCTTTTATCAAATAAAGGAATAGAGCATTTAATTCGCATCCCATCTAAGGATTCCATGCTCCTGAGAATGGTAAAATTTTTGTTTTCCCATCAAATCTTGATTAATTTTACAAAATGTAACTATTATCCTTGTTCCCTTTAACTTACTTAAATCTCATGAGCAATAGAGTGTGTTATTACTAAAATATTTATGGAGACAACATGATTAGAATTTAATGTATATATTGTACATTCAGATCAAATGACAATTTACACACTTAAAAATTTCTATTTCTCAATTCTATAAACAAAATGATATTTGCTCTGTTTTTGGTGACTGTTAAAAATTAAACTGGACATTGCTCTCAATAATATAGATTCATGTTGCATAAAATGTTGTTGTTATTATTATTATTATTATTATTATTATTATGTTTTTCTTATGATAAGCATTTATGTCACTTAGATCAACTTCAATTGTGTGAGAGAATTATAATATAAAACCATTAATGTGGCCTTCACCCAAAGCTGAGTTTGGGTGAAGGCCACATTAATGATTTTATATTATATTTGTTCCACATTGATTCATTGTACCTAACAACAATGCTAGCAAAATATGGATGGGGAATTACCATTCCATTCTACTACATTCCAACTCATTTCATTTCATTCGTTTTCTGTATGCATTCCATGTACCAAAGTGACGTTATCCTTTCTTTCTTTTCTTTTCAGTCTTATGTCCGAATATAATTAAGCAACTTGGTTTGTTTTGGGTATTTTATGATCGTAGGTTGGCAACAGGTCTAGTGAGTTTCATCCAGAGGTGAGAAGAGTGAGGCGTGAAGGGTCCTATATTTATGAGGAGTTCATGCCAACCGGAGGGACAGACGTTAAGGTTTGGCAGTTTTGAGTTTTATTTTGCTTTGTGTTTATTTTATTTTTTTGTTGCCTTTTTTTTTTTTAATTATATATTTGATGTCTCTGGCATGTGCCATATCTCTCCATAGTTTTACACAATAGAAATGATTTTCAAATTATGACTGCAGGTGTATACGGTAGGGCCTGAATATGCTCATGCTGAGGCTAGGAAGTCCCCGGTGGTTGATGGTGTTGTTATGAGAAATCCTGATGGGAAGGAAGTAAGTAGTCTGCTAAACATTTTAGCCTCTTCTCTCATATATCAGATTCAGGTCTACTAATCTACATTTTGTCCCTATGATTGACTAAGTAGAGAACTGCTATGATGATGGTACATTGTTTCAGAACTTCCACATAAATTTGCATGTGGAGTTTGAGTCGTCGTCCACATAAGAAGTGAACGGTTTGGTTTATGAGACGAATATTAAAAAGAAGGCTTTTGAATTGCCATTATCAGTTCAGAAGCAATTCGAGAGAAGCACTGAATCTGTTCTGTATACCATTCAGTGGAACTGATATCATAATAGAAAACAAGAGAAAATGATAGAAAGAGAGGGAAAATGCAAAGAAGGGAAAATGAACTTTGAGAGAAGCTCTGAATCTATTCTGTATTCAAGTTCAGAATGATAAAAGTGTACTTTTATAGACTAATCTAACAGAATTAACTAATTACTAACTCTGTCTAGTAACTAACTACATAGCTGTCAATAACAGACTAATAGTCATTTGAATTTCTTGTTGAAGAGTGTCTATAATTTCATTTGGCAGGTTAGGTATCCAGTGTTACTTACTCCTGCTGAGAAACAAATGGCAAGAGAGGTTTGCATCGCATTCAGGCAAGCGGTATGTTGTGTGAATGTGGTAACTGCATGCCATTAAATATGAAATCTTCACTTTTGTTTTGTGTGATTATTTTCTGAAACATTCGCTGGAACTGGCTGTCTGGCTTCTAGTTTGTACGGGTAGAGTAACTTGTGTTAAAATTCTAGATTGCTTAGTATTCCTATAATTGTTGAACCTATTCAAGTATTGATGTTTTATATCCTGTTTTTTAATTGTGTTGTAATAGTCCAACATCTTTTTACTATTCCTTACTGGATAATATTCACTGCATATCATTGTAATTATTGTAAATATTTTGTTTCCATATACTAGTCATTACTTTAGGCGAGTAATTATTTAGTTAGGTCTATAAAATAGACTGAACCCGTGTAGAATATTATTCAAAAATAATATTCAGTAATTTTTCATTCAAGTTGGTATTTTTTTCACGAGCCATAGGTGAGAACATGCAAGTCCAACTAACCTTTGGTGTCATAGAATTCCACATCCTGATCCTACATCATCATTCTACACTTCAAACTTTGGGTCAGTCGAATCAAGTGATTTCTCTTCAATGTGGTTAAGCTTCCCGTTGTCCTTTGAGGATGGTATGAATGATCTAGGAGGGTTACATTATCTCCTCTCAACAAGTTGGGTTTGTCCCAATCAAAAGCTACCAGTTTCTTGCCATCGGTATAGTTCTGAGACTTCTAGGGGGCGTTTGGTACAGGAGAAATTTTTATTTGTCCGGGAATCTCGATTTTCAGAAATATGATTTTTACATTCAGTTTATGATAATATCCGGAAATTTAAAATTTAGAAAAACTCAATTTCCCAGGAATCCTCAAGAACACCGCGTACCAAACGGCCCCGTAACTTCACAAATTTGGCTCCAACATAGGCGCCTTGGACATTATTCTCTCTCTATTAAAGTCTATGGGTCTGTTTGATTTTGTTTTTGTTGTTTTCATTTTTGAAAATTGTTTCATAGAATTGTTTCTTAGAATTATTTTACAGAACAAAAATATAAAAAAAAATTGATGAACTTTTTTAAGAATAAGTTTTGAAAGCTTGATGATGCTCCAGTGGCAGTGGCGGCGGCTCTGGCGACATTGGTGGTTTGAACTGAGAATTTATGAAAACAAGAAGGAAAAAAAAAAAAAATCAAAAAACAACCAACATGTGTTCTTGTTTTTCTATTCTAAAAACAAGAAATGAAGGACAAGTTTTCAAAGTAATCAAATAAAAATTGGGTAACCAAACAAGTTTTCTTTTATGTTTTAGTTCTTAAAACACAAAGCTGTTTTGAAGAACATAAACAATCAGACCCTATTCCTTCTTTGTTTCCAGAAGAGTCTGATGAGTCCTTTATTGTGATACTTGTGAATTGGTTAAGCAACGCAATGTAACTTGCAACGTGGTCACTAAGGTGCCATAAGTGGTCAATGCCTCTTGCTGGTTGAGGAGCTGCCCCTTCAGTTAGGTGCATGCCTTTGGTACCTTAGGAACATCCTTCTAGTTTAGGCAAGGCACGCTTTTAGTTCCTTATTGGTAATTATAAAAAACCAAAAAATCCCAGCCATCCAACTTACTAACTGTAATGCTAAGGGAATAAAATAGTAAGAATGTTTAAAAAATCAGCAGTTGTATGCCCTTGGGATTGTTATTTAGCATCAAGCAGGTTATGATTTGGTAATTGAACACCTTAACCTTCTATTTTTACTGCAAATGTAGTGCTTGAGTAGCTAATATATATGGCAAAGTAATGCAAAATAGAAAAAAAAATTCTGTTTTTTCTAGAAAGGCCACTGTGGCACAACGGTTGGTGTTGTTGCCATGTGACCTGGAGGGTACAAGTTCGATTCATGTAATCAACCTATTGCAATGTAAGACTGACCCTTCCCTGGACCATGTGCATAGCAGGAGATTGGCTATTATAAATCGACACAATGGGTCTAGCCCTTCCTTGGACCCTGTACATAACGGAAGCTTTATAACGGCAGAGTGCCCCCTCTCTTTTCTTCTAATATTAATGCCTTTTGGTGTTCTTGGCTCAAGGAAGTAAAATGCCCTATCTCCTTTGATTACCTTGGTAAGGGGTAGCTGAGTTGAAGTTTCCACATTGTTGTACGCATTCAACTTCATATGCATGCGACACACTTTTAAGGACAAGTTCTGAAAATGGCTATTATTTTGTGATGAAAAGAAAATATTTTAGGTCTGTTCCTCTTTATGTCTTACTATAAATCATTTTTGTTGCTTGCAGGTTTGTGGGTTTGATCTCTTGAGATGTGAGGGACGCTCCTATGTTTGTGACGTCAATGGATGGAGCTTTGTTAAAAACTCACACAAGTAACATTTTGTAGTTAATATTTTTTGGCATTGCTTGTTTTTCAAAATACATTCACTTCATACATACAACTCTTTTCCCATGAGATTATTCTGAGTTGGGGATTTTATTTCTTCCCTCTATTTACTGTTGCAAAAGACAAGAGACTCTATGGCATGCTATTTGAAAAAAGAAAAATGTTCCGATGAATGGTATGTTGTAACTTCCTTCCATGATAACCAGTGCATTGGATGTTGACTTCTGTGAACTATGTCACCTTATTCCCTCCCATAACCCCGATTTGCTAAAAGCAACATTTCTAGCAGTTACACTGGTGCCTAAAATGCATATTACCTATCTCTGGATTAAGAATAAAGCAAATTTTTTCTCATCTTGATTTAGGGAATCAATTCTGATATATTGTTGAATTGGAGGTTGCCTGATCATTTGTGTTTGATATTTTTATGAATAATAGTTTGATTGAAAGAGTAGTTATGGACTGTAAATCAGTTTACCTATCATATATGGCATAACAGTGAAGTGAGTAAGGCAAGATGAAATAATTTAAATTCAAACTATAAAGCTTTGGGGGGAATTTAGAATAAGTTAAGTCTGAGAGAAGTAAATGTGAAGAGATATGTAGATGATATAATCTTTAAAAGAAGAGAATGATGGGAGAGAGATTAAAGTCGGCCTCTTAACCTCCTATGTACTCTGTTTAAGAACCTTGCACCCATAGGGTGCTGTTTAGCAAAAATTAATTACATAAACCAAGCAAATCTGGGTTGTGATAAGGATTAGAAATTTGAAACTCTTAAACATTTTACCATAGTGCAAAAAATAAAGGGCAAACCTCGCTGTACAAGGCTCTCCAACATTGCGAGGGTAGGAGTGGGGGTGGATTGTTTGCAGCTTTGCAAAGAGTCTGTTTTCTAGACTTGAACTCGTGACCTTCTGATTAAAAAGGAGTAACCTTATCACTACTCCAAGGCTCGTCCTCACCATACTATTGAAAATAAAAATAAGAAAAGAACATCACCCATTTATGACAACTTTGCTAGTTGTTAGACAAAAAAATAATTGCTTTTCATATTTTCTATTTTGATTTGTGTAGATTTCCGCTAGATACGAGGGGTCTTTTCATACATTGCTTGTTTCTCTTGGCATTTTTTTGTGGTGGAAACCTCATCATTTTTCATTTGCTGCTTCTGAAGGTATTATGATGATACTGCCTGTGTGCTGCGCAAGATGTTCTTAGATGCAAAAGCGCCTCATCTTTCTTCAGCTATTCCACCAACTTTACCATGGAAAGAAAATGAACTGGTCCAACCTTCTGAGGGACTTACTCGTCAGGGTAGTGGTATTATTGGCACTTTTGGACAATCTGAGGAACTACGTTGTGTAATTGCTGTCATTCGTCAGTATGTTTCATTCCCTTTTTTAGCTTAGATTTGTTAAGCACCATGTTCTTTTCTATTCACTCTTCTGTTTTGGCAGTGGTGATAGAACTCCCAAACAGAAGGTGAAGCTAAAAGTTACCGAGGAAAAGCTGCTGAACCTAATGTTGAAATATAATGGAGGCAGACCTAGAGCTGAGGTAATATTTTTTTCCTGTGCTTTTGTAATGTTTATGTCAGAATATGTGCTTAGGAGCTGTTAGTGTAGATGTGTTGCGTAGGAAATTATTTCCCTATTTTCATATTGTAATGGGTAGTTTCTTTTCATGTTTTTTCATGTTCTTTAGTGGGTAGTTTTTTCCTCATGTTCAGTGGGTAGTTGCTTCAAGTAGCCAGTTTCGTACTTGACTTCCCATTTTTTAGCTTTTCATCTGTCTTATAGATTTGCTGAAACATTCTTCACTTTTTTTCGACTAAAAAAAACTACAGTTTATCAAGTTTTTTCCCCTCTTTTGCATCTCTAATGATATTTGTTTTGCAGACAAAACTTAAAAGTGCTGTTCAACTGCAAGATCTGTTAGATGCCACACGCATGCTAGTTCCTCGTACTAGGTATTTCACCTGCACAAGCTTCAATATGGATTACACATTAGCATCACATGCAATTCACTTTCCATTTCACACCAAAGAGTAATCAAATTTCAGAAAATTGTGACTTGTCTGGTACAGTAAGCTTTCTTCTCAATAATTCTTTTGAATGAACGAGAAGATGCCTTGTGCAATTTCCTATTTTTCATATGATTATTATTTGCACACTTTGAACAATGGTAAATGTGTAATCATGAAATATGCGAAAAGAAAATCCAGATGCGAAAAGTACAACTACAGTGAACAATATATTCTCTTACAAGGAGACAAGAAAGAAAGAATATGATAAGAAGCTCCAAATCAGAGCTGAGTTCCATTGAATTAACATACAAAAACTACTGTATGTGTATTGTTTTGGAGTTCATTCTATAAATTGTCCAACACCCATGCCTAGCAGCTTAAGCTGCTCGGTCAAGTGGTTCTTTTTTTTTTTTTTGAATAACAGGGAAATAATAAAACAACTAAACAGAAATACAAAATCTAGGCCTAGAGATGCCCATCAGATCTCTATTCATGAGTTCCCAACACTCCCTAGGAGTCTCCATAAACACCTGCAACTGCCAATTATCCAAACAGCCTACCTTCGAAGCCATTGCATCAACTACAAAATTTCCCTCTCTGAGGGTGTGACTGATTCTAGTTTGCCAATGCCTTCTAAGAAAGGAACTGATCTGATTAATGATAGGGGCCAGAGGATGACAACTATCACAATGCTTTTCTATAAGACTAATAGCAACTTGGGAGTCACTTTCCACCCAAACCTTTCTGAAACCCAGCTCCCAAGTAACATGAAGACCATCGAGAATGCCCCATAGCTCAGCTCTCTAGGATGATCCTACACCCAATTTTCTGCAAAAACCTCCCAACTAGGTGCCTACTACGTCCTGGATAAGCCCTCCACAGCTAGAACACTCACCTCCCAAGTTGTTGGCTCCATTAGTATTCAATTTGACCCAATCTTCGGGATGAAATTTCCAAGAGATGAACCCTGTCCCTTTTCTGCAGACCGAAGGCTCCCAGTCTCTCCGAAGCCATATTGTAGTTCCACACAAACATCATCGCTTGCCTAACGATTGATTCTTGGTTGGAGAGTTTATTTTCAAAATTCCACTCGTTCCTAGCTTTCCAAATCAGCCAGCAAAGAACACCAAAAACAGAACACTAATTACCCCGTATCTCCTTTGCTTTAATAAGATCCCAAGTCACTTTACTCCGGCCACAGTCGCGTATCACATGCAAAGTATCCTCCGGCTCCAAACCATACCTGATGCAAAGGTTATTAGTTGTCAACGCTCTGCTTTCTCTTTTTATAGTAGTCAGTAAATGGTTGCCAACAACTTTTCAAAGGAACATCTGAATGCGCTTAAGACCTCTCTATCTCCAGGGAATCAAACCATCCCCTTGACTCTAATGAATAGGCTCGACCTCTAGCAGAGAATAAGCTGATTTAACAGAAAACGTGCCATCATGAGATTCTACCCAAGTAACAAGATCCTTCCCATTATCCTGTTTTGGAGGCATGATCCTGGAAAAAGCTGCGAGCCTGCGAGGGACTGGGGAGCTACGAATTTCTCCAGAATGCCCTAATTCCAGCTCCCATTATCCAACACACAATTATTAATAGTCCAAGTCTCTCCCCTGAATTAGCTCTTTGTTGGTTAACCACTTATCCCTCCAAAAACTTGTATCAGAGCCATCTCCAAGTTGAATCCTAGATCCCTGGATAACCTTAAGCCACACTCTCTGGATCCCTCTCCATAAACTCGAGACTTGGCGCACATTAGTAACAGTCGAAATTAAGTCTTCCCCGCACCATATTTATTCCTAAGCACCTTTGCCTATAAGCTGTTCTTCTGAGTTAAGAGGCCATGCCCCACTTTCATGAGGAGGGCCTAGTTCATGCCTCTCATGCTTCTGAATCCCAAACCGCCCCTGCTCTTATCTCTGCAAATCTTGCTCCAAGATATCGCGTGAAAGCCTCTTTTCTCAGGTGAAGAACCCCAGAGAAAATTATGCGATCTCTTCTCAATTACCTCACAGGCAGGAGGCAGGACTGCATAGTGTAGGTTGGAATGGCAGACAACACTGCTTGAGAAAGTGTAGCCTACCCTGCCAGCGAAAGAGTATTCCTCTTCCAATTCAAAAGCTTCTTGTCCATATTTTGAAGAATATACTCGAAAGCATTGGCCCTCACTCTCTTATGCAATAGCGGAATCCCCAAATACTTGCCCAAATCCGAGGTAATAGAGAAACCTAGAGCTTGAGCAAACATTATTGGAGGAAAGCACTCTAGACTTATCATCACTAACTTTCTGCCCTGCAGAACGGCAGAAACAAGACAGAAATCCTACTGATCAGACTCGCTTGATCAAGGGAAGCTTCTGCAAAAAAAAAAGGAGATCATTAGCAAAAAACAGATGGGATGTTAGGGGACCTTTCCTCTTCATAATGATCGGCTTCCAGAGATTACCATCCCCATTCAAGCACAAAACTTTGTACATGTAGGAAACCAATTTCCTACCTTTCACTTGATTTGGGTTCGTAACCCCCTCCTTACTTGGATTGGCGTACCTAGCTCCTTCAGACTCACACAATTGGCTCGCCTCATGCAAAGCAACGGCCAAAGTGACATCAGTTGGAACCTCAGATCCTAACTGCATTGGATCACTAAGAGCCCTCAAGGACCCTTCTTGCACCAAGCCATACCTCACTAGACCCCTCCCTGCTTCCTCTCTAGGTAACCCACCAACAACCATTCCAGGACACCCCCCCGACACCAAACCTAGGTTCGACATGATAAAAAAATTTATGCATGTTGCAATCACAGTTCGGTTCCTCTATTTCTTGGGTCAGTTTGGTCAATTTGTTTTGTTAGTGTTGTACCTTTGATTAATGTAACTATCTTTTACTTGATTGGAGGTTGCATTAGCCTAATATACAGAGGCCTGAAAAACTCTTTTATGTTAATGTTTTACATGCTTTACTTTGATTATTTCTTATGCCTTCGCAAAGGAGGATAACTTATCTTGCTTTTCTTTCTAATGAAATTTCTTCTTGTATCCAAAAAAATTTCCGGATTCCTAGAATTTTACCTTTTAATGTATCTTCATCAAGGAGCCATGTTACAAAACCAACACTTCTTCTATTTCTGTTTGCAAGTAATTTTATGGGTTTTTAATCAGTATATATTTATCATTTATGATACGCAAGATTTTTGAATTAACTATAGATGCATATATTATTTAGACCAGATCGAGAAAGTGATAGTGAGGCTGAAGTTGAGCATGCTGAAAAGCTCCGCCAAGTTAAAGCTGTTCTTGAGGAGGTTATTAATTCTCTTGACTTTGTTTTTTATGATACTCTCAAGTTTGTATAGTATTAAGAACATGATTGTAGTTTAAATTTGAAAATTTCATTTCTGTGGATCATAACTTCTCTGAATTGACTTGTACCCCTTTTTATTGGTTTTGCTCTTTGGAGATGTTGACTGAACTTTCAGTTCTATATTAACTGTCATAGATAGCTCTTCGACATGAGAAACTATTTTAACCTCTAGCCATTTCAGAGTAACACCTCTTCTCACCAAAAGCAACGAAAATATATTTTTTCTTTTCTTTTTTGCCCATATTGAAACAGCCTGTTTGCAAATATGCAAGCGTAAGACTGCGTATGAGAATTGTCCTCACCCCAACCCTTGCTAGTTAAGATTTAATGGGAAGTTCGTTTTCCCCCCCATATTATTAAGTAAAGTATGTTAGATATAATGAGTATTCATCTAACAACTTAAGCTTTTGGGAGAGTTAGTTTTTAACATCGTATAAGAGCCTCCTTGACCAAGTAGTAAGAAGTTTGATCCTTGCTGCTGTTATTTTAAATATTATCCACAGTTCAAGTCCGAAGCAATATTGTGTGAGGAGGCGTGTTAAAAGATGTAATAAAACCATTCTTGTGCTTAGGTGAATGCTCATGAATAGTTATATATCTAAAACTCTCCTTTACGTAAGAGTTCTTTGAGCTTGATGTGTGGACAATTTATAAGACCACCCACATTCTACTGACATTCAACTTTTGTTATTTAGAAGAATATAGGTGGCATTGATATGACCACTTGGTTATAGAGGTCGTATATTGTGTTGAGATATATAAAACCATTAATGTAACCTCACCCATCAGTTTAAGCTTTTGGGTTGAGTTGGTTCTTTACCCTCGGTGTACTGGGTTCAATCCTCACCGCCCCCTATTTTCTTTCTAGTGGAATTTCTTTCTTCGCACAGGTAGGTGGGCCTGTGCATTGTCCAATCTTCAAGCCCAATGGGCTCTCTCGTGTGAGGGGGCGTGTTGAGATATATAAAATCATTAATGTAACCTCACCCATTAGCTTAAGCTTTTGGGTTGAATTGGTTCTTTCCACTGTAATACCATGTCATGAACCAACTCTCTCAAAATCATAAGCTCTTGAGTGTGAGAACATGGTCGGTCTTATTATAGCTCTTAACATGGTATAGGACAGAAAATAATATAGCTTCCTTCTTAGCTGAAGCCCATGTCCCACTGGTCCAGTGCCACTAACTTCACAAATTAGTATGAGATATCAATTGTAGATTTCATTGCTTTGGTAAATCCTTGATCAAGTGAAACTGTTAAAAAGGAGTAAAGGACTGTAAAATGGCCTCTCTGAAGACTTGGTTTTTGACAGGATCGTAGCCAATCCCATCTAGTGGAAAAGGGTTTTTGTTGTTGTTTTTGCTGTGTTTTTCCAGATAAAAATATGGTTACTGTGTCGCACATCATACTGATAGTTGTGACATCCTGGAGTGGAAGATAATACTCCTGCGCATACTTGAATAACTGCAGCCTTGATTCTTTTTCTTTTTTTTAATAATTTTAATCAAAAGGTCTTGGGATGCTTCTTTTACTTTTTTCACTCTCAAATATTAGGGAGGACATTTCTCTGGCATATATAGAAAGGTTCAAATAAAGCCACTAAAGTGGGTCAAAGTGGCCAAAAGCAATGCAGAAGGTGAAGAAGAACGACCTGTTGAAGCTTTGATGGTTCTTAAATATGGTGGTGTTCTTACACATGCTGGCAGAAAGCAGGTTCAGATTAATAAACACATAAAAAATGTTTCTGTTCAGTTTGAGTTTGATTGTAAATTTGTAATGCTGTTATTGTTGATGCTAAATGTGAAATTCTCATTTATAATCCTCTTTTCAGCTCTTTTGATTATTTTTTCTTCTCTGCAGGCTGAAGAGCTAGGAAGATATTTCCGTAATAATATGTATCCAGGTAACTCAAATAAATTTTCAGTCGGGAATTTATTTGTGAAGAATTAAAAAGCACCGAGTCATGTTACAGCAGAATTTTGTTCAGCTATGACTGCAGACGTTGGATCACAGTTTGTCTAAAGTAATATTTAGATTATTTCTGTCAAGTCTGCATGCCGTTTCTGTGAATGTGTGCTTTTAGAGATATAAAACTATCCATGGGTCTCCACCTAGTTGTTTTAAGCTTTAGTAGAATTGGTACTTGTTGAGATATATAAAACCATTAATGTAACCTCACCCAACAGCTTTCCTTTTCAATATGGTATCAAAGCCTCACCGTCCCCCACTTTAAAGTGGAATTAAAATTAAAGCACAATAAGGTAAACCAAAAATTGGGCCTGTGCAATATCCACGCTTCTAGCCCAATGGGCTCTCGTGTGAGGGGGCGTGTTGAGATATATAGTCCCACATTGGTTGTATGAGCAACTAATGTGGTCTTTATAAGGCCTTGGGCACTTCCACCCCTTGAGCTAGCTTTTGGAGTGGTGTATCTCAAGGTTCTTTACATGGTATGTTGAGATATATAGTCTCACATTGGTTGTATGAGCAACTAATTTGGCCTTTATAAGGCCTTGGGTACTCCCATCCCTTGAGCTAGCTTTTGGAGTGGTGTATCCCAAGATTCTTTACATGTTATCAGAGCCTCACCGTCCCCCACTTTAAAGTGGAATTAAAATTAAAGCACAAAAAGGTAAACTAAAAATTGGGCCTGTGCAATATCCACGCTTCTAGCCCAATGGGCTCTCTTGTGAGGGGGCGTGTTGAGATATATAGTCCCACATTGGTTGTATGAGCAACTAATGTGGTCTTTATAAGGCCTTGGGCACTCCCACCCCTTGAGCTAGCTTTTGGGGTGGTGTATCCCAAGGTTCTTTACATGCTGCATGTTAAAGAACCACTTCAACCCAAAACCTTAAGGTGATAGATGATGGTTTTTTTAATACTTTATATTTTATTCTTTAACACACCCCCTCACGCAAGAGCCCTTTGGGCTTGAAGCGTGGATATGGCAAAAGCTCATTATTGGTCTGCCTCGTGCTTTTCTTAATTCCACCTGAAAGTGGGGGGCGGTGAGGATCGAACTCGTGACCTCGTGGTCACTCAAGCTTTGATACCATGTAAATAACCTTGGGATACACCACCCCAAGAGCTAGCTTTTGGGGTGGTGTATCCCAAGGTTCTTTACATGCCATGTAAAGAACCAATTCAACCCAAAAGCTTAAGCTGGTGGGTGAGGGCTTTTTAATGGTTTTTATATATCTCAACACGCCCCCTCACACGAGAACCCACTGGGCTTCAAGGGTGGACAATGCACAGACTCACCTACCTGTGCGAACAAAGAAATTCCACTTGAAAGAAAGTGGGGGGCGGCGAGGATCGAACCCGGGACACGAGACTTTGATACCATGTAAAGAACTAATTCAACCCAAAAGCTTAAACTGTTGGGTGAGGTTACATTAATGGTTTTATATATCTCAACAGTACTATATGTGCTGTATGTTATTGTCTTCATTCCTAATGTATCTCTCCCCGCTTCCCTAAAAGCTGGCTATTTTTTATGTGTTGAAAAGGAGATCCAGTTTTATTGTAATTTAAGCATAATAAAATATTCATTTACTAAAAATAGGGCAACCTGGTGCTATTCACTTACTAATAAGAATAATTTTCTTTTAGGCATTTTGGAGAGCCTTGTTAGCTTAAATTTAGGTCGTGGAATGTGAAGTTCTCATGATAACTGATTTGTGCTAACCTCTAACAGTCCTACTATAGCAATATTTTCTTAGTGACTGAATAAATTTGTCATAATCCCACATTTGTCTTAGTGACTTCACCACATAATATTTTCAGTAAATGATTGTAAAATATTCTATTACCATAGTTTAGACATTATATTACGAAAGTAGTTGTTTAGCTAGTTCTATATATTATAATGAACCCATTACTTAATTATTGCAAAACATTATTTAGTATTTTTCCATTCAACTATAAGTATACTCGCTTGCTTTTCAACATGTTTTAGTCCATCTTACACAGTTCAAAACCAATTTTCAGCAGTTTGAAAAGTTTATTCGCATTTTTAAACTATTTTTTTGATGTATTTCAAATAATTTTACTGATTTTGACCAGTTTTGGTAAAAAATTAAGGAAAAGATAGTATCCATGCTAGTTGTACAGTATGTGAATACGCATATATTATAGATACCATACTGTTAAAAAAAAAAAAAACACTCCCCGTTAAACCCGACTAGCGAGTGTGGGGTGGAGGTAATCCTTGTACGCAACCTTACCCTTACATAATTGCAAATAGGCTGTTTCCTGGATTCGAACTCATGACCTTTTGATCATGAAAGAATAGCTTTACCACTGCTCCGCTTTGCCCCTTTTATAGATACCATACTATGGTATGGTATAGATACCATACTGTTATGTTGAGAAAATTTGATTATGACTGCTTCTTAGGTTTTAGTCAGCATAATTTGTTTTAAGAATGATCTTTCATTTTTCTTGTAACATTGACATGAAAATGGATTGTACAATGTATGATAACGGCAAATCAAGTTCTTTAAAATTGCAGGAGAAGGTACAGGACTGCTTCGCCTTCATAGTACATACCGTCATGATCTTAAGATTTACAGCTCTGATGAGGGTCGTGTGCAGGTATAGACTATGTTGCCCTAACCGTCCCCCAATCAAAAGAAGGCCTCAGTTGTTTTAATAGCTGTTGCTCTGCTTCTTATTTAATTATTTGATGTCTAGATTTTGTTGCTAACTTGATTAAGTTGTCTTATATAGCATCATTTGAGTTGTTTAATACATGGTCTGCGTTAACAGATGTCTGCAGCTGCATTTGCCAAAGGTCTTCTTGACCTTGAAGGACAGCTAACACCAATCCTGGTTTGTTTTTTTTTTTTTTTTTTTTTTCTGAAGAATATATTTAATCTGTTTTCTGTGCTGGATATGTCCAACTAAAATGGTTATGTTAGGTTTCCCTTGTTAGCAAAGACTCCTCCATGTTGGATGGGCTGGACAATGCCAGTATTGAAATGGAAGAAGCCAAGGTTTGTAATTTGTGTGCTGGTTCATATTTATATTGTCATTCTTCTATATTATAGGCGTTGCACCAATGATGAAATATTTAAAATTGGTTACATTTTGATGTCAAATGATAAACTCCTCTAAAAACTTAAGTTGTTAGGAGTAGGCTATCTATCTCTATCCCAACTACGGAAACTAGCAAACTGCACAAACATGAGTTCCTGGTATCCTCTTGGAGTCATCATCCCAAAGGATGTAGAGTCACACTCCTCAGCATTGCCAATTCTCTTCTCCAAGTCTAATGCCTGAAATTCACACAAGGTAGATATTTAATAACACAAATGAGGTCCTTTGTCAGTTTGTGTTGAGATATATAAAACCATTAATGTATCCTCACCTAACAGCTTAAGCTTTTGGGTTGAATTGGTTCTTTAACTAGTATCAGAGCCTCAATGTCACGGGTTCGATCCTCACCGCCCCCCACTTTCTTTCTAGTGGAGTTTCTTTCTTACAACAAGTAGGTGGGCCTGTGCATTGTCCATCCTTCAAGCCCAGTGGGCTCTCATGTGAGGGGGTGTGTTGAGATATATAAAACCATTAATGTATCCTCACCCAACAGCTTAAGCTTTTGGGTTGAAATTGGTTCTTTATAGTTTGCTTATGTACAACAAGTTGCAGCCGAGTATGGGAACATAAAGGACAGAGTCCAAGGTAATAAATATCCTTTAGGAAAACAACTAAACCTTTACTATCAAATTTTGAGAGGTTGCCATAAGCAATTTGGACTATGGAGTTATTGTGACAGGAAAGGAGTAAAGATTATAATATCCCCAGTCATGCAATAGAGGCTTTCTGTCCTATAGACACTGTACTAATATTTGTTCCTGCATTTTGAATAGTCTGTTCGGAGTATTTTCTGCACTAGTTCCGTATGCTCCTTGCTGAAAGGTTGTACTTCAAAAGTAGCTCTTACCTTGTTTGTCTCAGATATACTTGAAGTGGCTGTATTCCTATGATAGTCTCTACCAGGGGATGATTTTGCATCTGCTGGTTTGCCATTATTGAGGCTACCCGTAACTTCTTTGTGGCCAGTCTTCCTAGTTGAGTTTTCTTCTCTTGGAAGTGTGGCTGATTGGACTGATGTCCTTTAGCTGCCATGGCTAAACTGTCTGAATAAGCCACTGAGTTTGAGCTTCCTAACATGATATTCCTTGTACTTTTTTCCCTTCTCACCTCATAAAGTACTTCTCGAATTTTTGGTAATGGCACGGTTCCAAGAATCTTCTCACATACTTCGTTCAGGTTCTTATTAAGTCCAAGGAGGAACTTGTAAATCCTGTCTTTCTCCACGAGATGTTTGTACTGCTTGCTGTCTTCAAGGCTTTTCTGTTCTATCTCTTCATTAATGTTAAGCCGCTGCCAATATCGAATGAGGGTATTGAAGTATTCAGTGAGAATGGAATCGCCTTGTCGTAAGTCATGAAGAAAGATCTTGATTTCAAAGATTGCAGAGGTGTTATCCATGTTTGAAAAAGTCTCTTTTGAATTAGACTATGAAAGCTTGAGTTATTTGGAGGCCTGTGAATAGTTTTATATATCTCTTTACTCACCCTTCATGCTAGAGCCTTTTAAATTTAATTTCATATTAAGAAGAATGAGGCAACAGGGATCAAACTTTTGAACGCTTGTCAATGGTACCTAGTGCTTATGTTACTCATAGATTTGAGGTAGGATTCAGGTCGTTCTTATGCACCCAGTCACAGGAAAACTATTATAGTCTTCATTTTACTTCTTATCTTGATTGAATATTTTGCAGGCTCGGCTGAATGAAATCATTACGTCTAGTTCAAAGACAGTTCATAGCGATGAGTCACCTGAATTTTCTTGGATGATTGATGGAGCTGGATTGCCACCCAATTCATCAGAATTGCTTCCCAAGTTGGTAATGTTTTTGCAAATATAGATCATCGTGTCTTTAACCTCTTTCTTCATGATTCAGAAAGGAAGTTAAAATGCACTTTTTGAATTGAAGAGAGTAATCTGGTTCTCTTAATGTGCTGCCTTATGAGGACGCTAGTATATAACTTTATTTTAGGCTTGCATGTTTATGTTCTTCAAAACTTGTTTCCGACATTTATTGGGTGAGCTCCATAGCCACAAGGTTGTTTTACAAATAACCCCAATGTATTTCCCTTTTAGGTCCTAGTAGTGAACACAGAGTGGATTCTTGATTGTGAGATATTGAATGATTCAAATCTTTTTTTTATCGGTTGGTGTTAGTACTGATTTGTTGAAGCTATCTCAGTTTTAGCTCTCAAGTATAATAACGTCTCATGTAAGTAAAATCAGAACAGAAACAGAAAAGAAAATGGAATTGCTTGAGAAAAATGTGTTATTCAAGAAAAATAACTATTCTAGCTGTAATACCATGTCAAGAAATCCTCTCAACCATATAATGTTTTGTGTCTGACTAACTAAAATTTTGACCCTTGTATAGGCAGACTCTGCAACAAGAATAATGGGAAAGTTTTGATTCAGTTCTTTCTGAAATGCTTTTTTATTTTTGGTTCGTAATCCTAACAATAATTTATAATTAAAAGAAAAACTGAAATTTATAGGAACTGAATAACCCCATCTCATCACAAAATAACCACTTCAGGGAGCAAAAGTGGAAAACTTTAGTTGAAAAGTGACTTAGAAGAAAAGTTAACAAAAACTTATTGGCGTATATTTAAAAAAAATAAAATGTTCATCGCCTAAATGCTGATGGTGTCATAGATCAGTGGCATATAAATAAAGGATAAATGCAATGATGAAATCCACTAGAAGAGTAGCATTGCTTGTCTTGACAAAAAATCTCTGGGATTAATGCTTGATTTTTTTTTTTTTTTTTTTTTTTTTTGGAAATGCCTGATCTTTTGTTCATATAAAATATATACACATGGAACTCATTGAATGTGAGAAGCTATAAAGAACCAATTCAATCTAAAAGCTTAAGCTGATGGGTAAGGTTACATTAATAGTTTTATATATCTATAACACGCCTCTTCACACAAGAGTCCACTGGACTTGAAGGGTGGATAATGCACAGGTCCACCTACCTTGGCTAAGAAACTCCATAAGACTTAATTATTTATTAATTAAATGGGGGGCGGTGAGGATCGAACCTGTGAAACCGAGCTCTGATACCATGTAAAGAACCAATTCAACCCAAAAACTTAAGCTGATGGGTGAGGCTACATTAATGGTTTTATATATTTCTAAAAGAAGCAAAAGAGAAATAGGGTTAGATCGGTTCTTTATTGTTAAATTGCATAATAGTGCTTAAGATATCCTTCTAAGCAAAGTTTAAAAAAAATGAGAGACAACTAAAATGCAACAAAACTCTCCAATCTAAAACAAAGGGAAAGCCTAGAGCAAGCATCCCACCGTTGTAGGTTTGTGGATGGTTAGATGGACACAACCTTACCCCATCTATTCTCTTTTAAAATTAAAAATAGAAATCCCCTTAAGCAACCATGAATAGACCACCAAAGATAATTTAATGGAAATATGTTTTTTTTTTTTTTTGTCATATATGCTGTTAAGGACTTGAGGTAATATGTCAGGAAAAAGTTGATTGAGTTGGAAATTATCAAATTTTGGTAAATTTAAAAATTGGCAGGGTACGCTTGCTTTCCTTTTTCAAGATCATGCTGAACTTTTGTCTGTATTCAGACTATCTCATCCTCTATTTGAGGGAAACCTGTTTGCTTTTGTACGAGTCTATTAATCCTGACAGGATGGTGTTTTCACTAGAAATTATTGCTTCCTAATTCCTTCTTCTAGGCTTCCATGATTAATAGAATGTGAAACTATTCTTATGAAAATGCAAATAAAGCCATTTTTGTTTCTCAATTTTCCCTGTATTCCTCTTGAGTAGGTTAGCTTGACTAAGAAGGTTACTGAACAAGTAAGACAACTTGCCATAGATGAAGATGAAAAACTTACAGAAACAAGCTTATACGATGTCATTCCTCCTTATGACCAAGCAAAAGCACTAGGGAAGACAAATATTGATGTTGATCGAATAGCTGCTGGATTACCTTGTGGCAGTGAAGGGTTTCTATTAATGTATGCCCGGTGGAAAAAGCTTGAAAGAGACTTGTATAATGAACGCAAGGCGTAAGCTTTTACCTCTTTTGGATGTTAGGAACGCAAAATGTTACTTTGAGTTCCATTAATACTTGATAAAGGTTTTGTTACGTACAGTATCAAATGCTGTCAGATTGGAAGTTCTAAAAACTAGTTATTTGTGAAATAAAAAATTATTACATTCCCCTGTAGTTTGTATATGAACACTATTTAGATATATGCAATATTTATATTAACTCCTGTAATTTATTTTTCTTCTCCGGCCATTGTAATACAGTATACTTTAGTTTTACCATGTAGCATGTAAAACAAGTGAAAAAATGATTTTGGTTGTCATAATTTATAACTTTCCTTTCATTAATTAAAATGCTTTTAATTGTTTCTAATTTCTGTTTCAAATTAGCTTTTACCGGTGACAATTTCATTCACAAAACTATCATGACTTTCTATGAGTTGTATGTATAGCCATTGTGGTTGCGTTTTTTCTTTGTGTGCATGCGCGTAATGTATTGGCTGATGCACTGATGGTGTGTTACTTGCACAGGCGCTTTGACATTACCCAAATTCCTGATGTCTATGATTCATGCAAGTAAGTTATCTCTTTCCTCAGGTTTTTATGACAACTCAGTAGGACTTTTCCAGCTCTACAATGTTTATGCAATACAGCAATCATGGAGATAGATTAGATTCCTAGCCGGAATTTTTATCATTCTATGAATGGAATTGCCATAAAAAATTATTGTCATGACTATCATTTTCCGGGAGCTTGTTTGTAGATTTCAAGGGGATGTTATGTAATGCTGAGTCTATTGTTTCCATGATTGCTATTATAGTGTTAAAACTTTATTTTATCTTTCCCTTTTCCCCTCACCCCTTTTGGATATTATTTATATCAGAAACAACGAGTTCAGCTTGTTTGTGCTAAATGTTGCCAAAGTCTTCTAAAGATATAAGCAAACAAGAATGCAGGCATATGATTCTTCAAATTTTAAGGCAAAGCTTTTAAATTACTGAAGTCACTTATAGCACGATATTAAGAGATCTCGAAGCCTGATTTCAACTGAACTATTCTCCTAGGCCGAGTTGTATGGATTTATTTTTTCTATTAAATTAGGGTTTTTTCACCTATAAATATTTAGTTTTGATGAATTATTAAATTCTTTAGTGATTGTCCCTCTTCTCTTACTCCTCTTCTTTTTTGTCTCCTTTTTTTTCTCTCTCTTTAAAGTTTAAACTTTTACTCTTCTCTCCCATCTACTTTGTTCTCCTTGACTTTTTCTTTTCCCTGTTGGCCCTCCATCCAGCTTTTCATGTATCTCAAGCATATATTTAGGTATTTTTGTCTGGGCAGCAAGCTTTAGAAGACCCCTATAGTTGGTTGATGGAAATTTACCTGTTGAGCTATCGTACAGTTCATGCTCTATTTAATATAGCTGTGTGCATCAGATATGCATAAAAGTTTAACTAATCTGCAACTTTATGAATATGAAGAAAAAATTGTAAGTTTCATTTAATTATTTAGCTTCTTTTATTCCTTTCTTATGAGAAGTTAATATTTACTTGAACTTTGCAGATATGATCTCTTGCACAATGCACATCTTAATCTAGATGGACTGGATGAGCTTTTTAAAGTTGCTCAGGTATGTAATAGTATGTTAGGGAAACTTGTGCTCAATTAGAACTAGTTAAACCACTAGAAGACAGACTGACCCGGCAACATTGGAATCCACTTGATATATTTTTGAAAGTTTGAAACCTGAGTCAAGTATTCGCTTGCCGAGATAAAACCCCGGCATATAATATTCCTCTGTATATTTCATTACTGTGACTGATGAGTTCAATCTTTCCAGCTTCCTTATTGCCCTGCCTTCTTATTTGCAGTCACTTGCTGATGGTGTAATTCCGAATGAATATGGAATTAATCCAGAGCAGAAGCTGAAGATTGGCTCAAAGGTAAACTCCTGCTGTAAGGAGCCTCTCATGTTACAAATCTTTAAACAGTTTCCTTAATGCCCGTCTGTACAAAATTATACAATAAGTCTGCTATAGAAGTGAACCCCTAATTAATGAATAAGAATCTCTTCTTTGATAAGGGAGGGATAATTTGACCTCCTATAATGAACTTGAGAATTACTAAATGCCATGAATAATTATTCATCTTCTTAATAATAGTTCATGACAGATTCATATAATGATCCAACAGTTAAAATATATATATATTTATTTTTGAATTTTTTAATTTTTTTCAATGCAGAAAAGCAGTTTTAGAGGTCTCTTTTTGGTGCTACGTTGATCATGTAACAGAGAACATTCATCTATCTTCATTTTACTTTAAACACAGATTTGCATTACTGCAGTGTCTAAGAATTCTTCATACATCTGTATCAAGTCATTTTAGATGTTATTCTTGATATCCATTCTGAGGCCATTTCATTTTGTTTCACATTTATAAATCTCAAAATCAGATTATTAGTGCTGCGATTGTTTGTTCCTTGCATTCAATTTATAGGTAGAAAAAGAAGAAACACAGAAATCACAATGTTTCATGAATCATGTGGAACTGATTTAATATGAATCTTTGTAAGAGAAATGCCTCAAAAACTTCACCTTCTTCTGTTGTATGAGGATTATAGCTATACCAAGGTTTTAAAATGTTGCTGTTGTGATCATGTTATGTTATTGTTGCATAATTTAGGGATTGTGTACGATGTAAATATTTTAGGATTTGATTTGATTTAGTATCCTATAATTAGAGGTTGTAAATCCTTGTATATAAATTGAATGAGCTGCTGAGGTATTCATTAAGCATTTCAGAAAACCTTTTGTACATGGTATCAGAGCCTATGCAACAAAGTGGCCTAGAGTTCGATTATTGCCACCTTCATCCTCCTATTAAGTATTTGATTGTGGAATTTCAAAGCACAAATAGGTGAGAGTGTGCATTATCTACCCTTCAAGCCCAATAACTTCTTGTGTGAGAGGGCAGTTAGAAATATAATATAAATATAAAACCATTCATTTGTATTCATCTAACAACTTAAGTTTTTGAGTGAATTGGTTGCTTGACAAATATTTTAGGCCAATTTGGGTCTGCAATTGCAGATAATGCGATTGTGGAGGCAGCCACAACCGAAATGTTGCAGCCACATCCAGTGTTGCAGATTGAGATTTAAATTCTTGAGCTGTTCAGTGTTGTCCTGCCTTGAGTGGCCCCATAAATTTCTTAAGATTATTTTATATCCACATTTTTGTTTTTGATTTAAACACTACAATACTGTCTACCTTTCGGAATGGTGATTCCTTGAAATGTGAATGGAATCAGAATGGAATAAAGGTAAATGACTATTCCCAGTCTACCGTTTTGTAGCTTTTGAAATGGAATGGCTTGTTTGGTACTTGGAATCAATATGGGTGGAATCAAAGTTGTTCTAAATGATATAATATCGATCACGGGAGAAAAAAAGGGCTTACATTGTCAATTTTCTTTGTATAAAAACCAGGAGTTATGTTAGGAAAAAAGAAATTAAAACTCATTCCATGAATCATGGAATCACCAATGTCACCTCTGTGAGAGGGAATGATAACTCCTGATTCAGTAGAATGAGGTGCTGTTTTTTGCTAACAGATATGTGAATATCCATTACCAGGAATAAAGGATGGAAATGAAATCACCATTCCGTTTACCAAACATAATACAAGAGAAGTAAGAAATCCCCACTTGATTAAATAAAAAATCTAAAACTGTGTTATGATAGTTTAAATCCATTTGTAACTATTTTTGTTCAGTTTCTTGCAGTTGATATTATTATTAAAATGCAGTGCTCTGATTAGATGCATAGTTTCTACATATGTGCTTGTAATTTGTAACTATAGCCACCTGATTACATTGTTTCAATTGTGTGTGTTGTTTTTGAATCAGATTGCGCGTCGATTATTGGGCAAAATTTTAATTGATCTGAGGAATACTCGTGAGGAAGCCATTAGTGTTGCTGAGTTAAAAACTAACCAGGACCATGATTCATCATCCGAGAAAACTGAAAAGGATGATACAGAGGCCAAGTCAAAACTTCTAAATAAGAATGATGAAATAAGAAAATCCAACACTTCGAATGATATATCAATGGATCAAGATGATGACGATGATAAAGAGACCAAATATCGTTTGGATCCAAAGTAAATATCAGGTCTTCATCTTCTTTTGTACATTATTATGTTGAATTCTAATAACTTTTATTCTCCGTCAGGTATGCAAATGTAAAGTCGCCGGAACGCCATGTGCGGACACGCCTATACTTTACATCAGTGAGTTCTGTATCACATTTTGTTATTAAACTTTGAACTGAGATTTACTTCTAAACCCCTCCCTTCACATTTTGTTATTACATCAGTGAGTTCTGGGGAAGGGCCGGCTTGGCTCAGCGATAAGCTTGCTTGCCGTGGTGTGTCAGGTCGCGGGTTCGAATCAGTCTCTCTGCAAAAAGCAGGGGAAAGACTGCCTAGAGTATTTCCTTCCCCAGACACTCACGAAGTGGGTATTTGAACTGGGTCGGCCCTTTACAAGTGGAATTGTTGGCATCTTTAATCTGGTTAATTTTGAACATCTTTAACCTGTTGAGTGGTTAATTGCTCCCAAACTGAATATTTTACGATGAATTCCTTTCTAGTGATTTTCCCAAAATTTTATCATGATGTTGGCTGGGTATTGTTAGAGAATAAGATCTTTTTCAATTTTATCTGACCTAATTTATATTGAACGATCAGGTACAATTGCCTTTATCTAAATAGATGCATCCAAACTGACAGATTGATATAATTTTGTTGTTGACATTTGCATAGAATATCTCAATTTTATTTCCAAACTCTTTCTTTTTTACCTTATTATTTTTTGTTGACAGGAATCACATATCCATTCACTCATGAATGTTCTTCGTTATTGTAATTTGGACGAATCTCTTCAAGAAGAAGAGAGCCTCGTTTGCCATAATGCTTTAGAGCGCCTATATAGAACCAAGGAGCTTGACTATATGAGCTACATTGTGCTGAGGATGTTTGAAAATACAGAGGTGTGTTACTACAACAATAGCAAAGCCTTTTACCAGTTGTGATGCAAATGAGGTTGCCTGAAGCAGTTGCATGTATCATAGAAAGTGACCTATTTTATCAAACATGACTTGGATAGTTATCCAACTGAAACCTATAATCCTTTCAGTGCGAACAGTTACAATATTTTGATAGACATATTCCCCAAACACTCACGAGTGGGTATTGAACTGGGTCGGCCCTTTTATACTTTTGACTTTGAACTGCAGGTGGCTTTAGAAGATCCAAAAAGGTTCCGCATAGAGCTGACTTTTAGCCGCGGTGCTGATTTATCCCCCTTGGAGGTAATGATGTTCAATTTATATAGTTTTCCTAATAAGAAACCTAGAAGAGGAGTTTGTATTCTATATGGTATGAAATTGAAATTCAATTCAATATCCATTCGCTTCAGGATGCTTATAGTGCAACTAATTTGAAGCTTCTTATGAAGCCATAAGTTTTCAAGCTATACAGCATAGCATCATTATTTTTTCTCAAACTTGCTGCCCATAACACGTAGCAATATGCTATGGCCTTTGGGCTTTAGTTTTACATACTCATTCCATGCTAATTCCATTTATTGGTATGATAAGGTTTCTCCTATTAACAACTTTTTTTGAGGAATATCAGTAAATATGTTGATTTTAGGTGTTGAATTTCTTTTCATTAGCTTATCTCTGATCCATTATATGGTTGACAGAAGAATGATAGTGAGGCTACTTCATTGCATCAGGAGCACACACTGCCAATTATGGGCCCTGAAAGGCTGCAAGAAATAGGATCATATCTCACATTGGAAAAAATGGAGACGATGATTCGTCCATTTGCCATGCCTGCAGAAGACTTCCCTCCACCAGCACCACCTGCGGGGTTCTCTGGCTATTTCTCAAAAAGCAGCATGCTTGAGCGCTTAGTAAATCTTTGGCCTTTCCATAAGCATGCCAATTGTAATGGGAAATAGTGAACTTGTTAAATACTTTTCCTCCCTATGCTTTAATGTTTCCTGCTTCATGTTTCTTAATGTACATGAGAAAATTCTGAAACAAACAAGGCTAGCTTGGGGTTCCTTTGGAAAAAATTTAGAACTAACTACTTCGGACCACAGTTTTGGTAGTAGTAGGAAGTAGTCAGACTTTCTTCCCGGCTCGTGTTTGTCTGAAAACGTGTATGAGTCGAATTGAACTGAATTTTGGAAATTTAAGTACAGTTTACATTTCAGTTTAGTTTTTTGATTTTTTAGAGGTTGAGATTTTGCAGTAGAGACATTTACCGGTGGAATCTATATTTTTATAAACAAAAAAATTAAGGCATACAATTTGATGAGTTTATAATCACAAAAGTATAAATCCCATTAACATCCCAAACAGTAGCTTAAGGAGAAAACTAGAATTTGATTATCTAATCTTTCTAAATTGCAATATTTCATATCAACCATGATTCGACTAGGGTCAAATCATTAAGCCATGAATCAATTTAGTCATTGGTTGAATGATCGGGTCTAATTTTCAAACCTTGGATAAATTTGATGATCATTCATTTGGTATATTTGTCCACGGTTTCAGACGAAATTTTATATCAAATGAAGCTATAAGTCTGGTAAATATTTTCAACATTAAGGATTTACAAATCACTCGGTATGTTTTTTATTAAATTTTTTAAAAAAAAATTATACTATTTTTATCTTTATGATTATTATCTTTCATATCTTGTTCACGCAACCTCACCTTCAAACTAATCTAATCAGAAAAGATAATAAGGTGAAAGACAGAGTTGTAAACTTGGTGAAACCTCGCGCGCCACCTTCACCTAATCACTCAGTCACAGAGGCAGAAATAAACTGATTATTGAGTCTTATAATGCGCCTAAGGGTCATGCATGGAGGTTTGGTACAATTTTCTAGTGACACGATCATGTCCTAAAAAATGTTCGTTTTGATATTAAATAATATTTTTAATTTATGTAGTGTATATTATATTTAATATTCAATAATTTAACAAAAAATGAATATAAACTTGTAATATTCATAAATTTTGCAAAAAAACATAAGATATCCCAAGTATTTATATTAAACTCTAACACTAAAAAAAGAAAATTCTATATTTCATGCGTATGATGATTATAACCTTGCACAACTGTATTTCCTTTTTATTTAAATAAATTTGTTTTTTGTAATAATAAAATTTTGTTTAGACAAGAGTTGAATTTAGACTATTGAAGCTATTTATAGGGGTTTTAATGCAGGAATTGTATACACAACGTAAGAGTAATGGTCATAACTCTTGGATATAATACATCACTCATCACTGACTTCTTTATGTTGGAGAATGTTTTGGAGGCAGGCATTGCATTTTACAAGCACTCGTTAATATGTGCAAGGTTATTTAAAAAGTGAACATGCTTTTATAAAAAATCTTTTTACTGTATTAATTATTGATTTTAGTTGTTATAATAAGTAATATTTATGTAAGAAATTCTCCTTAAGCATAGAGGAAGTTAACGATTCAATAGTCTACAACTACACAATTATACTTTGACATAAAATTGGATGTTTCTCTTTGGTCATGTGCGAAGAGAATGACCTGAGTTCAATGGATTTAAATCTAGTTTCTCCTTTTCTTGTATCTTTTTTCTTTTCTTTAATTGACATGAACCAAAGTTGAGCAAACACTTGGGTATCCAAGTAGACAAAACATATGCAGATCCAAAGTAATTTCCACCAGTTGTTCAAAAAGTGAGGAAAACTTCAAGGGTTGAAATCTCATTTAGTTTCGCGAACTGATAGACTTATAGTTGTCAACTCTGCTTTATATTAAAGTGCTTCTTGTCACGTTTTCTTTTGCCACAAAAGTATTAAACAAATTGATTCCTAAACTCGTTTTTCTTTTCAATTAATCCCTTCTGGAAAGGAATTAATGGGGGAAACTATATTTAATTGTGGCACATATGAAATGTACGTCAAATGAATTTGGATAACAGATTATAGTGGCACTGAAATCATAGTCACCCAAAAAAACATTACTTCTAATAGCTTATTTGCAAAGGTGTCAGTTCTCACAAATCACAATCAACAAACTGGAAACTGACGGCTCTTAAGTGATTGCATACCCACCACGTGGTCGTGGAAATTTCCTAAGATCTCAATCTCCAAATTTGGAGCAACCCAATGAGTTTAAATTTCACAAGTTAGTTCATCATCATCATCGTCATAACATAACATAACATAACATCATAGCCAAATCCAACCACTTATGCTCAGTATATTTTCTTTAACTAAAAAGAAAAAGAAAAAGAAAAAGAAAGAAACATAGCTGAATACTGAAGAGAAAGATGGGTGGGGTGGTTCTAACTTCTAATTAAGATTGGGAAGCTCGGTGTTTCTGAATCTTCTTCTCAAGCTCGGCCTTTTTGGCGCCAACAACCCTCTCAATCTCTTTCCCTTTCTTCACCAACACGAATGTCGGCATCGCCTGCACCTCATACTCCTTCGCCACATCCTATTGTTTGTTTCCCCCCATAAATAAAAAATATTCTCAGTTAAATAATAATAATAATAATAATAATAAACAAAATAATTCAGATATAAAAATTTAGAGAGAGAGAGAGAAAGAAATATGACAGATAATTCGTCGACGTCGATCTTGATGAATTCAACATCGGTGAAGTTTTCGGCCATGGCGTGAATTGCTGGCTCTATGAATTTGCATGGTCCACACCACGAAGCAGAGAAATCTATAACAACCTAAGAAAATGGAGAGAGAAAAAAAAACTCAGATCCACCACATCATAAACAAAAGGGGGAAATTGAGATCCGAAGAGAGAGAGAGAGATGGGGGATTACGAGGTTAGAGGAGTCCTTGATTTCGTTGAAGTGAAGCTGCCAGCGCGCCGAAGAGTGAAAGGTTTTGACGCGAGAATTCTCCGCCGAAGACGACGCCGCGCGTGCGTCGTCGCCGCCGCCACCAAAGATGGAAGAGAGGAAAGCCCCCATTGCTTTTGTTTAATGATATTTGCTATGGTGGACTTTACACTCTACGCATTCTTTATATATTCCCAAACTTACACTCTACGCATTCTTTATATATTCCCAACATGTTGATTCCACATAATCATCCATACTTTCTACTTTTCTTGATCGGTAAGATATCCTTACCATCAAAAAAATTTAGAACCTTCCCAACTAACTTAATCACCCTTAGTCAATATCTAATGCTTATTATTTATTAGAAATTAATAATTGATAATAAATGCGAGCTAATACTTTTTTGATAAATTAGGGGGAATCAACAATGATTAGGTTGGTGGTTATAAAGGTTATAAACTTTTCTTGCGGTAAGTATATCTTTCTCCTTTCTTTTTAAATATAACATGGAAAAAATACTTATTCTTTTAAATGTCATAACTTATATCCTTTCACTCTCATAAGGAAGAGATGAGACCCACACATTTATTTTTTTTGTCAATTCTCTCCCTCTATCTCTTTCTCTCTCTTAAAATAACACAACTTTTTTTTGCTAATAAAAAATAACATAACTTTACATCTTTTAAAATAACACACACTTTTCCCATATAATATAGGGTTTATTATTTATGCTTTATTTTCCTCCAACATATAAATTTAGAGAATCATAATCATATAAAGTGGATGAAAATATTAGATGTAAGGAATCATAATCAATTATCGCTTATGGGTATAAAACTTATTACTAAACGTTCAGCAGCCGGATAAATAGTTTTTTAGCTTATTATTTTTCATGTTATAGGATATAAATTTATTTCTTACATGTAGATTAAAGTATATTGGACCTATATTTTCTCTTTTTCTTTCTTCTTCTCACATGACCCCCACCCCCACCCCCCCCCCCCACATTGTATATTGGTCTCACACTTCTCAAAGACATAAGAAGACTCATATTATATAATTGAAAATATTGAGAAGTATAAAACCCTAAATTTATCTGGAAACACTAGATCCTATAATATAACTATACATTGCTGGCTTGCTATGCCTTATTTTAGTTTCACATCATATAAAGGGTTTGATGTTTGTAGGTTGTAGGAGATAATTTTATCTTTTGCATGTACATAAAAATGTGTAAGACCTATGTGAAGAGAAGAAAGGAAGAAAAAAATATAAGTCTCACACACTTTTATGTATTACTTGAGTAATTTCAAATTAAATGTGAGTATAAATATAATCCATTGACATAAGAATAGAGGATTCTTTTTATATATAAATTTCAAGAATTTGGACTTTTTAAAATTAGAACCATACTTTAGAAAAGAAATTCGAATTTATAATCATTGAGTAAAAAAACTAAAAATTGAGATTATGATCAAGGATTAAGGTAATTTATATGCCAACTATAAAAGAGGAAATAGGAGAATCACAATTATCCAAGTATAAAATCCAAAAAACATAAACACATCTTAACGCTCAATGGCATGATGACCACAGTGAACCAGACACAGGGTGTTTACATTCCCAATTTCCCATCTCAATAGAGGACGATAAAATTAAAATGAAGTGAGAAATTTACACTGTTTAGATCCCCTTTCAACTTATGCCTCTCAACTAGTTCAAAACTTGATTGTTCATACTTCATACCTTGGTTGAAATTGAGTATGATATTCTTCCATGTTATAATTCATCAGTGATTTTTAGTTTTACTTTTACTTTTTTATTGTTGAGCACTAGTAATCAATCGAATCGACCAATTGTTCAAAATATACCATTTTATTAACATTTTAGATTTAATTTTTTTATTTGGTAAACACATTTTAGATTTAACATAGGTGGCCAGAAGCCCCAGAGCTATATATATAGGTGTTATATTTCGATATAAATGGAATTAAATACACACCCTTCGATTTCCGTGCTGACATGGGTCCTACATATAATTTTTTCTAATAAATGATACAGGTCTAAACATGAGATTTTACATTTATATATATATATATATATATATATATATATATATATAGCCTGGAAAAAAAAGAAAAAAATTCCTAAAGGATAACATTGACAAATACACTGCAAATTTGAGAACCCTCATGTGTTTTTTCATCATTCTGATACAACATTTAAGGCTTGTGTTGCTCGAATCTCTATTAGTTTGTAAGTGGACGGCGTATATAAATTTTGGTTAAATTAGTCTTAATACCTTTTAGAAAAACTCGAACTAGATTTACATTTTAATGATCAAATCTATAGAAGTTTAAATTTTTTTAATTGGGTTGCTCTATTTATTTAACCTATTGTTGTATATTATAGCATAAGTTACAATCTCTGATATTAATATTACTTGTAAGTTTAACTAAGCTTGTATATGAATTAGCCAAATATTATTTTATTTTAATATGTTAAAAAGAAATAATTAAAATTTCCAATTAATCTGTAAGTTTTTTTTTATATATATTTTTAGAAATGTTCATATAAGTCCTTATATTTTAAAATCAAGTTACTTGGTCCCTGTAAGGGTGCTCTAATAGCATGTGGGATTCAATAAATTTGTTTGAAACTATAAAAACTTAATTATAAGATAAAAGAATCTCTTTAAATTTCTTCAAAAAAACATAGATATATCATGTAATTCAACGATAAATTTTAAGTAACAAATATGTGTAACTTATTTAGAGAGACCAAGATAAACTAAAGAATACTCATTGCTGAGTGAAAGTCTAAATAAATAACTTGGACGAGAAGCATTTAGATCAAACCATGCCAAAAAAATTTATATAATCACTTTGGTTTTATTTATTTATTTATTTATTCCTCTGTGCTACTATTTTTGTCATGTACCTTATAGCTTTGTTTATACGTGTTCCAAGAAACCTTTTTAGTCCTTTTCTCTGTTTGATACGGTGTATGTAAGCATACTTTTGTTTCCAACTTGATTTGTCGTTCATATTTTTTTTATTAACACTAATTAGATATTGGGTTCGTCATTTCTCCTTTTACTGCTGAGAAAATTTGCAGCAAATTATTAACACTAAGATACGGGATTGTATCCTGACCTAAAAAACAAAACACATCAGAATCTGGACACGTATCATGATGAAAATAAATGTTGCTGCACTTTTTCCATATACAGAAGTATATAACCCTTAAATATTCCCTTTCATCTCTTCATTTTCTTTTGCCCCATCCTTTCTCCCAATTCTACTTTCATTTTTTTATTACACGAGATTAAAAAAAACAGCTAGCAGTGCAATTATAGAAAATATTTCAAGAATATCAGGACTGGGAGAAAAACTCCCTTTTACTTAAAATTAAATAAATTAGGATTTAAAAAAATAAAAAAATAGGTGGATTTTTTTTTCTTTTTTAATAAAAAAATATATCGAATTCAATGCTTTTGGTAGATACAGTGACCAAAATGCCACCTTTGCAAAAAATTTATCCAAATGCCACGTAAACAGTATTTTTTACCAGATTGCCACGTAAGCATAATTCGTTAGGACTGATGATAAATTATGTTCGTCAATGATTTTATGACACGTGGCACACTTTCATAGGAAAAAATTGACGTGTTACAATTCGCTATCATTAATAGCAAATTTGGTCTGCCATATGACCACGTGTCATGAAATCATTGGCCACGAAATTCGCTACCTATAATAACGAATTATGACACGTGACAATCTGATAAAAAATACTATTCACATGATATTTAGATAAAAATTTTGATAAAATGTAACATTTTAATCACTCTTCCTTTGTTGCGATATATCAAAAAAATTCTCCGGGACTGGGCCAGAGAGTCCCAGAACCCAACCTTTTTAAAGGCCTGGCGGGCACACTGAAAATGATGGATTCCATTGTCTTTTCGTTCACGAATTGGCTAATAAAATGTTCCAAAAGTTAGGCACTATTCTATTGTTCACGAGTCATCATGAGTTGTCACATCCCAGTACACGAAAAATGGGTAAATAAACATTGCATAAAAAAAAAACCACTTTAATGAGAATAACGTGTCAGATTGGGAATGAATAATAGTGCTGCTGCTAATTATTAAGTCTAAGTCGTTCATTACCTTAGAACTATATACATTACTTACATTTAACATCTACATCTAATTTTAATCGCTGATAATTAACATATTACAACAATCATATGCAAGTGAAATTAATAATATATAACGGAAAATTAATATATATACAACTATGATTTTGATTTAATGATTAGGTTTTTTTTTTATATTTATTTTCTATGAAAAAAGAACATTATCTTTTGTGAAATAATTCAGAGTGCAAAATGAAAGTCAAACAATTAAGAGAGAAAAAATGAGATATTGTAAGTTGGAAAGTAGCAAGTGCTGTTCTCAAAAGAAAGCAAAAAGAAAATGGCTGTCCCTTTCTCTCTCTTGCCCGCCCTGCCCGGTTGCCTACTTTCACATTTCAAGCCTGCCCGTTGTTGAAAAACTTTCTCTTTCACATGCAAATAATCTCCCACTGATTCTTTTCCTCAACCTACAGCCCCTTTGGACTGAATTTCAGAACTGGGTTTTTGTTGCTTTTAGTCATTTACTTATTATGTTCTTGTGTTGATCCTTTTGTTTGTTTTCATTGAAACCTATGATATTGTTCTTTTGGTTCAATTTATGATGTTGGGTTTCAAAGTCTTCAATTATTGGAGGTGAGGTTGCTTGAAGTTAGCTTTTTTATTTTTTTTATTTTTTATTTTTCATGAAGTTTGAAACTTTTGGGAACTTTTGAGTATGGAAACTTGTTGGTAAGAGTTTGTGGAAGATGGGGTTTAAGAATAATGCAATTCAGGCAGGGAGTTTGGATGTTGAAAAGTCAAAGGGAAGGATGAAGAAAGATAGTGATGAAAAGAAGATTGGATGTTGCGGTAAATTCAGTTTCATTGGGAGCTGCATACCTTCAAGATCAAAGGTTGATAACTCAATAAGTGGCACTAGTGCTCACAGTGGTAATTTTCTTTCCTTATATGTCCTATTTCTTTAGTTTCAGGAAATAATTTCTATTTAACATTAATTTTTAGGTGGAAAGTTTTTTTTCTTTTTTATCTTTACTTCTTTTGGTTCTATCCATCCCTTTTTATCTTTGAGCAGCTAATTTTAGCTTTAAGGAACAATACAAATTAAGAGTCAAAGTGATTTATTGTACTTTTACTCCTAAGGAAGTTGGAGGTCTACCTTTTTTTTTGGGCAAACTATTAATTCTGAAAATAATGATTTGTTGTGCATTACCCAAACATAATCTTTTTGTAAGCATTTGTAGTAGTGCTGTCTCCATTTGATCTTACCCAAATGGCAGAGGAAGATGTCTAATTGTTATGACAATTATAATAGCAACTTGGGAAAGTTGGTAATTGTGGGATGGAATCTCAGTAGTGTCATAACTTCATAGCTTCAATTCCTAAACCAGAAAAGTATAAAGAAAAAAGATTTTTGTTGATTCATCCTAACAAGAAAGAACATATTATGGTTCAAAGCATAGTATTTACATTTAGAGGTCATTATTGAATCATATAAAATAATGAAAATTTAACCCTTGTTTTTCTTTGAACTGCCATGGACAAATTCTTTATGCTGTAGTACCACTCTGTTTGATTATACTTAGTTACTGTACAGTATTACTGACCCCGTTTGAACAAAGTGTAGCATGTAAGGATCATGTCATGTAATAGTGTTTATTAATTCTTAAATCCTGAATATATGTGATGATACTAAGAAGTGATAATTGAATTTAACTATGGCTTTTTTAATCAGTGGAAAAAACACCTGCACGTGAGAAAAGCAAAAAGGAAGCAAGTGCTCCTCCAGAGTCCTCTACAACTACTAGTAATGCAGAAAGTATCCCTTCCACTCCAAAAGTCAGTGAGGAGTTGAAGGTTTCTTCTCGTTTGAGAAAATTCACATTCAATGAGCTTAAGTCGGCAACTAGGAATTTCAGACCAGAGAGTCTTCTTGGCGAGGGAGGGTTTGGTTGTGTCTTCAAGGGTTGGATTGAGGAGAATGGAACTGCACCTGTGAAACCGGGTACCGGGCTTACCGTTGCAGTCAAGACCCTCAACCACGATGGACTTCAGGGTCATAAAGAGTGGCTTGTACGAAACTTATATATCCTTCTTCTCAACTTTTTTCCTTTTATGAATTTTTCTTTTTTCTTTTTACAATCCCTTTTTGTTAACATTCACAGTTTTATTTTCCCTTCCCAGGCTGAGTTAAATATTCTCGGTGATCTTATCCATCAAAATCTGGTTAAATTGGTTGGTTTCTGTATTGAAGATCACCAAAGATTGTTGGTTTATGAGTTTATGCCCCGTGGAAGTTTGGAGAACCACCTCTTCAGAAGTATTCTACAAACCTGTTTTATTTCTATTGCATGTCTTTACTACTGCTTTTTTATATCTGTAGTCGCTTGTAATTGCAGTAAATTCGGATGTTCTTGACACACATATTAAATCAAAATTTGTCACACTACACTCAGATAAAGTTTGGGTGAAAATGAGCTTGATTATTACTGAAGTTACTACTTTCCACAATACAAACATATATGCTGCTTTCCTATTCACTACAGTATTTGATTCACATCTAATTCTTGGAATCGTAGATTGGTAGTTAATTCATAGGCTTTCATGCTTAAAGAAAACAAAAACAAGAACAAAATGATTCTCTTCCTATAAGTAGCACCATGCTTTTAGAATTTTGTATGCATAAGGAAGTTTATTGTTTTCTGGTAAAAACCATGAATCGTGCAGAAGGGTCCTTGCCTCTTCCGTGGTCTATCAGAATGAAAATTGCACTTGGTGCTGCGAAAGGTCTTAATTTTCTCCATGAAGAAGCTCAAAGGCCCATAATCTATCGCGATTTCAAGACATCTAATATTCTACTAGATGCGGTATGTGAGTTAACTAGGCAAAAGGTTTTTAATTATTTGCTATTCATCCTCCTACTTAAAAACATAAAAGCAAAATTGTTTTTAGGAATACAATGCGAAGCTCTCTGATTTTGGTCTTGCCAAAGATGCTCCTGAAGGGGAAAAGACACACATATCAACAAGAGTTATGGGAACATATGGTTATGCAGCTCCCGAGTATGTGATGACTGGTGAGTTTTGATCCTTTTTTATTTCTTTCTGAATGTTAATTTGTGTTTCTTGAACTTTAGACTTAACTACGTGATTCAGGCTCTATATTGCTAATGGTATCTGGGATTGTTTATATTATTGGTCTCTAGGTCATGATATTATGGAACCAAATGTTTAACTTGCTGCTTTTGTTGCATTAATATTAGATTTAAGCTAAATTCCTTTTTGTTATAAGTTCTTTGACCTTTTATAAATTTAAGCTTTTTTTTTTTCCATTACAAATATAAGATTTTGTTTGCTTGTAAAGAGTTCAAATAATAAATGTTAAATATTTGCAAATTGCTTTATACACATTTGTCCTTTCATCTACTAGATTGTTCTGTTAATTACTCTATGTACCAAGTTTTAGTAGTTAGAAGAACTGTTTGTGATAAAATAAATCATGTGTTTTCATCTAACAGCTCAAACTTTTGGGATAGTTAGTTTATGATATGATATGAAATTATCTATGACCATATGAAATGCTAGCAATACATTTTTTTTTTTTTTTTAACACGCTCTTTAGTATTGGGTGAATTTCATATGGGTCTCACTAAAAAAACTTGGGCCGACTTGTGTGTTGCTACTTGCTAGCATTCCTTCTCTTCAAAATAAAAGTTGAATTTCAGCACAAGATAAATTTGGCCTGTGCATTGTCTATCCTTCACGTTTAAAGGGCTTTTGCATAAGGGGGAGTGTTAGATATAAAACCATTTATGAGCTTTTACCCAACAAATTCAACTTCTGGGATTGTTTGGTTCATGACACTTGACATTTGAAAGTTGGATATGCATCAACTACTTCAAATCATCAAGTATCAGAACCAAATACATGGTTCATCCTTAAAAGCAGGGAAAGGGAGCCATAGGACTTTTAAACTTTAAAAGTTGCATAAATATAGATTATTAAATATGCTTTTTCTTCAATACATATTATAGATATTCCTTTTAACTGCATGATCTGTATCTTCAAATCGAGCAGGGGTCATGATGAAATAAAATGTGAGAAAGCTCCATATGGTTTTGCTATAACAAGAAACTGTTTTTTCAATTGATATCCTTTTTTTGCTGTAACACTTGCGGTATTAGTTTTGACCTAAACTGCCAATTCTGATTAGGACATTTGACATCAAAAAGTGATGTCTATAGTTTTGGAGTAGTGCTACTTGAAATGCTCACTGGCCGGCGATCTATCGATAAGAATAGACCAAACGGGGAACACAATCTTGTGGAGTGGGCAAGACCTCTACTCGTAGACCGGAGGAAATTCTTCCGAATAATTGATCCTCGCCTTGAAGGTCACTTCTCTGTTAAAGGGGCTCAGAAAACTTCCCAGCTGGCTGCTCAATGCCTTTGCCGTGATCCGAAATCGAGACCTATGATGAGTGAAGTTGTTCAAGCTCTAAAGCCTTTGCAAAACCTCAAGGATATGGCTATCTCTTCTTATCACTTCCAGGTTGTGCGTGTAGATCGTACCATGTCCATGCCAAATTCTAAAAATGGTATGCAAACACAGTTAGCATCATCTTTATCAAGGAAGGGTCAACCTGTAAGAATCTTGTCTAGTCCAAATGGTCCACATGCTTCTCCTTATCATCAATATATCAAGTCACCAAAACCTAGTGGATGAGAATCAAAGTCCACTCTCTTTAATTTGCTTTTCTATTCATTCAGTTCCCTCAACTTAGACTCACCAGCTGAACAGAAACTGTTGTGTTTTGAGAATTTCTTTAAAACTGAAGGAATCATTAAAGTTTTCTGTCATTATATTATCTCAAATAAGGTGGGGGAACTGTAAGACAGTTTACTATTATATAGTGACGACATTGTTGATAGAAGGTGAAAAGAAAAGCAGCATACACAGCTTTCATGTGGGGAATTTGATATAGTGAAGTTGTTATACTTTCTCCACCTTTCCTTAGGCTTCCTTCTTTTCAGAGTGGATTTTTGTAAAGAAAACAGGTGGTGGTGTTAACTCATGTTTATTCATAGATATTTACATACTCATTGGTCAATATACTTTTCAGTAAATACTTACTAATGTAATTAAATGTTATACTTGTACGAGAAACATGCTTGATGCTAGAGTTTGGAATGACTTAAAAGTTCTGGACATTTTCTCTTTTGGTTATTCGCAGGTTAATTTTGGTGTGTTAATTGAGTTGCTGCTTGTTCAGCAAAAGATCTTTGTTGCTTTGTAATATGGATTATGTGTGTACTGCAATCAAGTAGTGATATTGAGTAACTCAGTGTGTCATGTTGTCGAGACTTAGAAATGCTTTTATGAAGTAATTGATAATAAATACGCCTGTCTTTTTGGAGTTAGATATTTATTAACCCGGAGTGTTGGTTATCTTACCAGCATGTTGCTTTCTTGTAAGTTTGGAATAATATGGAGTTTATAAGTCTTGGGCACTCTGCCATTTAACAAGTGACACTTGGATAAAAAAAATATTTTTCCTCTTCTTTCCGAGCATATCTTTGGTATTAGTGTAGTATGTACTCCTTTATTAAAAGTAGAAAAATGTGATGGTTTAGGAGAAAATAACCATACAAAGAAGGATAAAATGGTAAAAAATATATATTATTATTTCCAAATTAGCAAATGATGCACTGAATCTTCAGTGCTACAGTAGTACTGAAGATATTTCACTTCTTTCCACAAGCATGACAGTCAATCTTCATTTTTTATTGGATAGATATACTGAGTGAATGGTACAACAGTTGTATCACAGATATTTCCGTAAGCTTGAGGCTAAACCTTGCAGCAAAAGTCCCTAACAGTGTGTTTTGTAGGGAGGGGTTAGGAGGGATGGCTCCTCAAATTCGTAACACTTTTGTCTTTGACTATATTTAGATTTTTTTTTTTTAAATTTATATATAACAAATTCGTTTCCTTTCCCCAGTATTATTGTAATAAAATCAATAAGTATTTTACATCATTAATTAAGAAAAAATAAACTAAGATTTAATCACTTAAAAAAAGTGTGCTCAATTTAAAGGATTTATCATCTATAATTTAACATGATCAGAAAAATTTTCCTACACTCACAATATTTTGTGGGACCCATAGCAAAAAAAATCAAAAAAACTCTGGCACGTAAAATAAATCTCAATAATATAACACAAATATTTTTTCTATAACATAACTTTTATAAAACCCCAATTTAAATATATAAAATGTATCAAATACGTGCAAGAGAGGAAGATCTTGCACGTCCTAGATCCTGAATAGTCTGATATACGAGATTTATATGAACAGGGAGCGTAAATCAATTTCCCACTTTCCATTATAATATAGTTATTTCAACCCTAAATCAATTATAACCATAAGCTTATTTCAACCCAAAATCTAAAAGTTTTATGTTCAACCCAAAAGCATTAAGTGATGGTTTTTCAATGCTTTTATTTTGTTCTCTAACAGAAACTGAAGATAAAAAAGAGAGGAAAACAAAAACAAAAATATTGTGCTAGCTTTCTGTTTGTTCCTCATGTTTTACAATTTTAAAGATGAGTTTGTTTTTTCTACGGTTGATGTAAATAACTTATCTATAGTGAGATCAAAACAATTCTGAGGCGGAATATAGATAATTTTAGGGTTTTACAATTACATTATTTTTGTAATTATAATGTATTTTAGGGTTATAATAATCTTTTTTATTATAATTTCTTAATTTTTCAATTTAAAACGACATCATTTTGATAGTGAATATAGAAAATTATTTACATTCACAATAAAAATATTAAAGCCTTTAAAAATACTAATAAGCACCATTCATCATTTGTTTTCTACACTTGGTTGATGTAATATCATCGGAAAGAGAGAGCAAACATGCAATTTTGAGCTTCACTTATTATGTGTTGTTGTTGTATACATGTCTTTGTTGGGTATTCGCATTCAGACGAAAGAATTTTGTCCGGGAGGCTTGATACTCTTACGGGTTTTTGACTTATTTTATTTATTTACTTTTTAATAGTTTAAACTTAGGTCCATAAATAATTGATAGGGTTATAATTCTATTTATATTCGAGTAACTTGTAAAAAGGAGCAGTATTGTGACTAGTAGAGGTGTTCGTTAACCGATTCAAACTGATTCAAACCGCAGTGACCAAAAAGTCAATAACCGAAAATCGAAAAATCGAAAACTGATAAAAAATCACAAATTTTAATTGGATTGGATCGGTTTTCGGATTCATCGATCAAATCCAAACCGATTCAATGTATTAATTTCCCTATACCTACTTAGATCTTTCCTCGATGCTCAAAAAATTTTAAACCCAAAATCCATTAATCCATCAACTAAACAAAAAAAACTAGTCAAAAATTATATTATTGATATTTTGTATTTCAAAAATTTTTTTTTGCAAAACTAATATATAAAGAAAAATGTTAATTGCACATTAATCATTAAATAAATTTTAGAATTTTCAAAAAATAAAAAATCTATTCACGGAAAAAAATTGAATTCGATAGGATGAGATTTGAAAAAAAATCTTAACCGAATAAATCGATCCAATCCCGCGAACAACTCTAGTGACTAGAATATACACCCACATTGGGTTGTCTCCTCTTTTCTTTCGCTTCTCTCTTTGCTATTTCGATCGTTTGAGTGTGTGTGACAACAGTCTTGCAGAATGGGTCAATCGTTAGGTTGCATTCTAGTAAAGCAGTCAAATGTGGCTATGAGGGAACATTTTGGAAAATTTGATGTTGTCCTAGAACCTGGATGTCACTGCATGCCTTGGTGTTTTGGTTTCAACATAGCTGGTAGTCTATCACTACGTGTGCTTCAACTTGAGGTTCGATGTGAAACCAAAACTAAGGTTTCTGCTGCTTCCTTTCCTCCACCTTCTCTTTTATTCTCCTATTATTTAGTTCGTCTGCACCTCTCAGCTGAAATCATAAATTGTGTAATAAGTTGTAGGAGGTTCTTTTCATAATGAGTAAATTTTGCTGATCATATACTGCTAGTTGTTATCATTGTTTTGCATTATGATTTATGAATTAAGTTTTCTAATAATTTAAGGTTAAGGTCGATATATTCAGGTCTAATAATTTAAGGTTAAGGTGGATGTATATTTTTTTATATAGTTTATTACGATCTCTTGTTATTGTTTGACTCATTATTTTTTTAGGATAATGTGTTTGTTAATGTGGTTGCATCTGTGCAATACCGTGCCATGGCTGAGAAAGCAGCTGATGCCTTCTATAGGCTCAGCAACACGAGGGAACAAATCCAGTCGTACGTTTTTGACGGTATGTAGAGTGATTGCTGTACATAATTCTGTTATAAAATTGCATTCATGGTTCCAATTTGTGGAGCAATTACATTTTGTGTATTGTGTTTAGAGGTGGCAAAACAGGCTCAGTTTGGCGGGCCAACTTGTCCCACCAGCTAAACGGGGCGGGGCGGGCTTGTTTTTTGACGGGTTGATGGTGGACATAGGCGGGCCTGAGGTGGGTCAGTGTAAAATAGACTCGGGCTGACGGACCAACTTGCCCAGCCCTGTTTGGCGGGCTGATGGCGGGGCAGGTCGCCGACTCTGCCACCTCTAATTGTGTTATGGCATAATTGATTATGGATTGGTGTACTTATTTAAAAGCTGATAATTTTTTGTATTTCTTCAGTTATCAGGGCCAGTGTGCCAAAGTTGGAGTTGGATGCTGCCTTTGAGCAGAAGAATGAGATAGCAAGAGCTGTCGAACAGGAGCTTGGAAAGGTGTTATTTAAATCTATAATCTCTTTTATTTGTGTTTATCTTTCTTCATGTACAAATATTACTCTTTCTAAATCATTAAAGCTTATCATACTCGTTAATAATTTTAAGATTAATCAATCAAGTCAACCTTAATGTTTTAGGCCATGTCAACTTATGGGTATGAGATAGTCCAGACCCTCATTGTTGATATAGAGCCTGATCTTAATGTCAAGAAAGCTATGAACGAGATCAATGCAGGTAACCTCTTCTAGTGTCTCACGAAAAAAAAAAAAAGTGTTGCAGTTTACTTTATCAATAACATGCGTAAGTGTGTGCACAAGCCGCTTTTAAATCTTTGTTTTGACTTTGGTCTGAATGCATCAGATGCTTCTATGTATAAGCAAGCATGTTTACAATATGTACTTGCTTTGTAGCTCTCTACTTTTACCTTCTGTCTTTCAAATCAAAAAATCATAGCTTCTATTGATAATATAACTTTGGACTTATATATATTTTATTTCAATTTTGGCCTTCAGATGTAGATGTATTGTGGGAACAGTGACCAAAAAGGCCACCTTTTGGCAAAAAATTTATCCAAATAACACGCGAACAGTACTTTTTACCGGATTGCCATGTAAGCATAATTCACTACGACTGGTAGCAAATTATGTTTGCCATTATTTTTTGACACGTGACGCACTTTCGCAGGAAAAAGCTGATGTGTCATAATTCGCTACCATTAGTAGCGAATCTGGTCTGCAATATGACCACGTGTCACGAAATCATTGGCCACAAAATTCGCTACCAGTGATAGCAATTATGACACATGGCAATCTGGTAAAAAATACTGTTCGCGTGGTATTTGGGTATTGGTCACTGTTCTTGTATTGTGGTACTAGCTAGTACTACATTGGGATAAACTAGTATATTTTCTGTCTTGTTCTTTAAATCCATTTTGTGATTATGATTGTAATTTTGATTTATAATTGTGATCTCAATAGCTGCTAGACTGAGGGTGGCTGCTAATGACAAAGCTGAAGCAGAGAAAATACTACAAATAAAGAAAGCTGAGGGAGAAGCAGAGTCCAAATATCTGTCAGGACTTGGAATAGCTCGCCAGCGACAGGCCATTGTGGATGGACTAAGGGACAGTGTGCTTGCATTCTCTGAGAATGTACCTGGGACAACAGCTAAAGATGTCATGGATATGGTGCTTGTGACTCAATATTTTGACACAATAAAGGAGATTGGGGCATCTTCAAAGTCCTCATCTGTTTTCATACCACATGGCCCTGGTGCTGTGAAGGACATTGCTGTTCAGATCCGGGATGGTCTCCTTCAGGCCAATGCTTCCACAATCCAATAAATCAAGCCTTTCTGGAATAGTAAATAACACATAAGTTTTTTGTTTTTGTCTTTTTTGGTTAAAATATTATGCTTTGTTTTTGAAGGGGAGCCTTAGTAGGTGTTGTTACCATCTGAACACGGAGTTATAGGTTCAAATCATGTCATCAACCCTTGCAAATGCAAATCTAGACTATCTATAATAGACCCACATAATAAGTCTTACCCTTTCTTGGACCCTGCACGTGCAAGACGTGAGCTTTATAGCATCATGTTGCTCTTTTTATTTTATATTATGCTTGGTTTTGTTTGAGGATTTGTAGTGAATTGATGCTTGATATGGAGACTAATTGGATCATGAGAATGCTTATTTAACCTTAAATAGTTGCTTCTTTCCTCTTGTCATACCGTCTGAATGAGTAGCATAATTTCCAGTTTTATGTTCTAATTATTTATTTGCAATGTTTATCGTTAGTTGAGGACAATCATAAGACAGGTTGCATGTCAGTAACATAATTAAAAGGCTTGCCGTAAGAATTACTTCCTACTAGGTTTTTCTGAAGTCCGTGTTATCAATCTTAAACTCGATTATACAAGAGGATGTTGCTCGTTCGTGTTAATCTGCATTTTTTCTTTTTCTTTTTGTTATTTACGTGTTCGTTCGTGTTAATCCGCATTTTACTATATTTTGTTATTTACTATGCCCTGAATCAGCTATCCGAGTTTTTTAGTTCAAGAAGGCTTCATGAATAGGAATTTCTTCAATAGTTATAGGGTCAGGGAAGTATCACGTAATGGGTGAAGGAACTCCATCCGTGTCCTATTGCTTGAAGCACCGTAGCTGGTTCCTTGTTTCTTGGAAACCTCATTTGCATCTCTAACTTCTTCTAGTGTCTCCTCTCATAACTTTTAACATTCGTCACGGTTTGATGATACCTCAATATTGGAATCACGGTTTGATGGCAGGTTTGACAGGAATAAGAAAAAGATCTAACCAAATTATGAATGTGGTTATCCAAAATGCAAACAAGAGCTGACTACAAAGAAAATAAAAACAAGAACAACATTTAACGCCGACAGAACCTGATAACAGGACACATGAATGTAAGGGCATATTGCGGAAAACAATCATCTTATCAGAAGAAATGTGTGTAAGGGGAAATTGAGGAAAATAACCATCAAATCAGAAGATATAAAATTTCGCAAGCCAAAACCTCAATAAAGAGTACCAATCCTCAGTTCAACAAAAAAAGGCTTGCTGAGCTTGTAGTCATTTAAAGAGTAACATTTGGTTTATAGAAAACCTATTTATTTTTACACTGTTGAATTGCTCAAATGCAAATAAAATACCGAACACTTCTTGCCCAAGAAGAGAACCAACTTTAAGAAAATAATTCAGTCTGACAGGCTTAATAAGTCCTAATGTCTACCTCAATGCTGTTGCCAGGATGGATCAAAATCTTAGGGTTTGAGAGCCAAAGCCAATCCAACCTTAGCACTCTTTTCAATGGCCCTGGTGTCAACCTCCCCAGAAATGGTAAAGAATGATTTGGGACGCCACTCATGCTGGATGAGAGCATTTGCCTTGCCAAAGTTGTTGACACGAGCCTTCAATGTGGTCAATGGATCCAATGCATGCTGACTTCCAAGGGTGAGGGTGTTCTCATTAGTCGAGAATCTGTGAGTCACCTCAGCACCAACTGCAGTGCAGGTCAAGGGGTTGACTACATGGTAATAAGAAGCATTCAGAGCATCACCTTTGTCATTCCTGCACACAAGAACTCGTCACATATAGAACATACAACCTCATGCTATCAATCAGCACACGCATAGGGCTGAGGGATAGTTTGGACAGTATATGTAAACAGGCATATATCAAGAGGAGAGGAGAGGAGAACCAAAACAAAAATGGAGCTTCAGAAGGTTCACCGATCAGCTCTACTGCCATGAACAAAAAAAATGTGTATGGCCTTTTCTCCAAGATTTTACAAAGATTCATCATTCATTTTAAATAAGATTAATTTAAAAATTTCATAGCTCCCACATGTAATTGCTAACATTCAGGTTGGAGTGAAATAAATGCACATAGTTAATTACAAACACTGCCTCAGAGAGGAGGAACAATTACTCACAGAGTCAATGAGGCAATTAAGTCATCTTTGGTGAAGCTCAATCCAGCATTGGATTTAGTTAGCTCCCCAATTTTGGTATCAAAAGAAACATCAGCACCAAGAGCAAGAACATTAGTTCCTATAACACCAGAGAAGTTGACAATTGGATTTGCTGTCAACCCAATGCTGGTGTTAATTCCAGCATAGTCATTCAAGTACTGAACTTCCACCTGTACCATGAAACAGACATCGCCAATTACTGACATGAAGGAACAGGATGCGAGTGCTCTAGGTTTTACACAGTTTTAATGAGGCTGCTTTCTCAAACTATGTAATTTACTCTACAGACACCTGGATTTCCTTTGGATTTTGAATGCTTATAAGTTATAATGCAAAATGGTTGAATATCTTACCTTTCCAGACCTTTGATCAGGAACTTTGAAGCTAAGAATAGCCTTCAAACCAGGAGCAGGCTCATTGAAGGTAATAGTTGTGAAGAGCTGGAATGCACAAGCATTAATCAACTTTAGTGAAATGATCATAGAACTATAGGAGTAAAGAAGTCATGAATAGTTCAGAGTAACTCAAGAAAAAATCAAATTAATATAAACTACAATGAGTATAAGATTTTGGTTTATATATTGTACTGTTCTTACATGCAAAAAAAAAGGTTAAGATGCTACAGGAAAACAAATCAAATTCCTCAATCAGCAATCACCATATTCCATTTTGCATTGCTTATGTGAGAATTAAATATAATCATAGTTGTATCCATATTTTAGTAAATCCAGAACTTCAATTGCTCAATATGCACACATGCACTGCACCATAATAGTCCCTTACCCACCCACACTAAAATCTGATAAACCAACAAATGAATCTTCTGGTAACACACCTTCCAAGGGTATTAAAATAAAGATCAAAACCAAAGTTGGTTTAATAAACCAGAAACAAGGCAGTATAGGTCTCAGTTGAAGCTTAAGAACAGAGATTAACAAATATCCTCGAACAGGAATGTCAAACTTACATTAGAATCTGTATCTACTTTGATATCAGTAGTGATGTTGTTCTTCTTCAACTGGGTGTTAACATCAGCCACAAACAGTTCACCTTTCCTGGTTCCTGTTGATGTTATAGCCTGCAGTACAAGATAAAAACATAAGCATAAATTGCTAAACAGAGGTTAAAATGGTACTGAAATCATGGATGTCAATTTTATCAGATGGGTTACACAGGATCAGTTTAAAGCATGTATAACTGCATCTGATATACTACCTTTCATCATGGGTAGTTAGATGATGCAGGTTACACTATACATTTTTACTATACATATGCTACAACTTTCATACTACCTATTAGAAGTTAAAACATTAAATAGTATAGAAATTAAATCATGGCAGTATGTAGGGAAGAGCGGCTACACTCATAAATGCTATAGCGACAAAGCAGATCCCATAGTGACCGCTACAACAAAGATAGCGGCTGTAATGGAAAAAATAAGAAAATTTGTCAAACACACATGATTGATAATCCTAATAGTTTTAAAAGTTAAAATTTTAAACCATTAAGAAATGAACAATAAACAGAGTTTAACTCAAATTTTAAGGAGAATTTATCAACTAACTTAAATAACAAATGTCTAACAAGCATACATAACTAAACTAAATATGTAATATTTAAAAGAGACAGTGATGTCAATTCCCAAAAAATGAACAGTTACATCAATCACCAAAAACAAAATGTCAGTAACGTGAATCATCAAAGGTAAAAAACCAGAACGGTGATGTCTTTTACTTTTAACAAGCTGTCTATCAGGACTTGGGTTGGAGACTTGGAGGATAGAAAGACAACAGCAGCAGAAAACGATGGTAGTGTGTACAGAAAGATGAAGCTATAGAGGCTGCCGGCAAAATGGCAAAAAGCTGCAGGCAAAACGGCCAGAAGATGACGTACAAGCACGTGAAACTGAGGGTGCCTATTGCCAAAATAGTAGATGGCCCAAAGGGGAGGATAGTTGAGTGTGAAACAGAAAGGGGTCTTGTGAATTAAACCAAAACCCAAACAAGGAGGCTCATTGGCTCTGCTGCATTGAAAACTTCAGAAAAACCCCAATCAAAACCTAGAAAACCTGATTTTTGCTGCAAAGTGCATTTTGTTGAATTAATTTAGCAATTTTTACCCCTATATACCATCACAACCAGCAACAGGCCATAATTGTGGGGTGGAGCACCCCAGAGGTAGAGCACTTGGAGTTCATGGGCTCTTCTCCCCTCTAATGCAATAGCAGTCTCTCTGGCCACTATTGATAAAGTATACAGAAGCCTGATAACATATACAACCAGGCTCTGTGCACTTACATAAACAAAAAAAGAAAAAGTAGATTAGGAAAATCCAATTCTGAAAAAGGTCAAAGCATAAATTAACTTCTAATTCATAGTACTTTATATAATCATGTAATTAGACAGCTACATGTAGAGTATTCCCACAAAGCAACTAAAAGAACATTTAGGAAAAGCGAAGCCTATAGAAAACTAGAGTCCAACAATCAGTAAATGAGGAAACCAAAATATGACAGAAAGCAAAACTATCCGTAAAAAGTTAAGAAACCCACAACAAAACAATAACCAAGGAATATGAATCATAATCTGTTTTCTCGTTTTTAAATGACAGGATCGGCTTAATTGGATTATCGTTTTTTCTTTATTCAAAACAAAATGCTGCTAAGAAAGCTTCCGGCTAAGAAGCTATTTTTCTATTATAAGTAAAGCCAACATTTTGCAGTTGAAAGAAAACCCAGAAAACCAGAACATACATAGTTGTCATAATACATACCCAAAACAAATTGTTATTTTAAAAAATTCATAATTTTTTTTTTCTCGCAGTCAAGATATACATAAGAGAGCTTACGAATCTTCCAACAAAACCCTCAAGCTTACTTCAAATAGCTCCTTGATTTTACCAACATTATAATAGCCATGCCATGCATTGAGCTGCAAAAATTTAATGAAAATGGAAAAAAAAAAAAACTCACAACTCCAGTGGGTGAGTAGGTGGTGATGGTGAACTTCTGGTCACTGTGGTAGTCCTTGAATAGAAGATCTACAGCAAAAAAAATAGTAATAATAAAACCCATAAAAATTTCTGTCAAGTTAAATAAAAGCCCACAAAAAAAAATTAAATTAAAAAAATCCAACACCACAAGCATATAGATAGAGAGAGAGAGAGAGAGAATACCCTTGGCTTTCTTGCCGATGTCAGAGTAGAGACCAGGACCCTTGGCCATTTGCTTGCTTCGGAGAAAATGGGGATCTCGAAGAAATTTTGTGAGATGCGCTGAGCTGAATGAGTGAACACCCAAACAGTGCCTTTGTGCAGATAAATAAATACCTCAAACCCTAATTTCAACTTTCTTTTCGGTGAGGTTTTTTCCTTTTTTTCTTTTTCTTTTTTGAATACATCTGTCTCACTTGTTTCCCAAGATACCTGAAAACAATATCCCCGCCGTTCGATCTGGAAATGTTGTCGTTTGCCCATTTGGACTTTCCATTGAGTTTTAATTCTAATTTATGAATGAACATAAAAAAGATTAGTGTCGTTTTAAAATATATAAAGTTATGGTTAAATAGAGAAATGAATAGCATCGTGGGTGAGGAGAAAATATATAAAAAAATAAAAATAAAAATATGAGTCTCACTTTTATGAGAAAATGAAATGAGCTCTTTACCGCTTTGTGCTGTGTGGTTTCACTTCTTTGTCAAAGTGAAATGACACAGTGCTCTTTAAGAATGGAAGGGATTCAAAAGAGTTTGTGACAAATATTGTCGATTTGTGTATAAAGCTTTCTAAACCCAAATTATTTTGTAATGTTATCATGTTATTAAAGATAAAACATATTTTGGAAATTCAATACACATCTATTCTTATATGTATTTTATTAAAGTGTTTAATGTTTGTCATTTAAAAGGATGGTCATTTTAGGTGAATGTAGTATATCAACTATTTTTTTTAATAATTTTAATTATAAAATTTTTGAAAAATCATAAATCAATCCTTTGTAATTCAGGGTCACATGTTGAATTTAGGTTGTAATGTTCTCTTATTAAGGATATAAATGTGTCGCAATTCAATACACACTTTTCCTTATTAAAATATTCTTTATTTTTTATTCTAAACCTTAAAACCAAGTGTTTTGAAGTTATAGGAAGATCAATCTAATGTGTTTTGATAAAGAAATTGTGCACAATGAAAAATCATAAATCAATCCTTTGTAGTCAGGGTCACATGTTGAATTTAGGGGTCTTTTGGTATAGAGATAAATTTTTTGATATCCTAGAATCACGATTACCTGGAATATGATTGGAACAAAAAAAATGTTAAAAAAAAGGTGTTTGAAAAAAATAACCGGGATTATTGGTAAGTTTGAGATAAAGGGTAGTTTGGTTGATAACAAAATATTACTAGGAATATGATGATATTTTACGAAAGTACCGGATATAGATAAACTCTTTTATATAACCAATTGTTGCAACAAAATAACAAAACAAAATATTTTTTTACATGTTGCATATCATATCATGTCATCTTGCATATCCTCGAGGTTATTTTCATAGTGCTGGTAACATTTCATAGTATTAATAATTTCCAAAATTAATTTTTTTTTATTTTTTTGAAATCGAGGGTAATAATTGAGAAATCCACTTATTTCATTACCATGCTCTAAGTTTGCTGGTAAAATGCTAGGGAAAAACCATATCCAATAATAATTGTACAATGTGTGCAATAATCCTAAGTTTGCAATATTCTGTACCAAACAGTTTACAGGAGTGTATAGTTCCCACCTTGAATGTACATTTTCCATTAAAAAAACTCATTATTGGGCTCACCAATTCTCTCTCCTCTCACTTATTTTTAAGTTTTGGTGTCTATTTGGATATTCTTTTTTTATTTTCAAAACATTTTTTTTAAGCTTTTATCAAGTTGAAAAGTGGAAACAAATTTTATCAAAAGCATTTTGAATAATATAAAGATTTCTTTTTTTTTGTAATGAAAATAAAAAGCGAAAAGGCACTGTTTTTAGTCGGCCCAATAAGCAAGTAAAATCACAAATCCGTAGAAGAATTATGGGTTCATAATCGGCCCAATAAGCAAGAGCTCAGATCCGACGCTTAGGCCGTCCTAGGCCTGCTTATTTACAACATCCTCTATTTATATTAATATTGTACTCTTAGTTTTAATTATTTAAATTTTTTTATAAAATATAATGAAATATGAAAAATAATCTTTAAATATAATTTGAAAATTTTGAAATATGAAATATATAATTTGAAACATAATAAAAATATTATATTTTTTAAAATATTATAAATGGAGTTAATCTATATTAAAAAATAAATAAATAGAACAACAGTGAGGAGTAACTTAACACAACGGCAAGAAGAAACAATTCGCCTGGTGGATACTATGACTCTAATACAAAGTTGAACGGTACTTATAATGAAACAAGAGCTTGAGACTAAAAACTCAATACAATAAAGTCACAAAAAAGAGATGGGGAGCAAATAAAAACACAAAACATAGGTTTGGCAGTACCATGAACTCAATACAAGTATACAACCATAATGAGATACCATTATGGATACAAATACAGTGACTCGAATATCATGTTGAATTTATTGGGTTTTAAGTGTAGAAGGAGTAAATAAAATAAATAAAGACTCTAAATAATATTCTTTTATGTATAATAATGTGAAAAGATATGATACAAAAGCCAAGTACTAACTTTCTTTATATTAATACTAAACTTTAAATCTTAAAGCCAAGTATCTTTATCCCTACACATATTTTATGTAACTCCAATTTTTTCAATGTCAAAATTTATTCAAATCAGACAAAACTTACTAAAACAACGGCCAAAATCGCGTCTAAGACTAGAAAACATCTTGTTATTGTATTTTTGGAGCTAATATATCCCTCCGACGAAAATATGCTATTCAAATCTACCTTTTAAAAATAGGGAAATACAGGTAACTTTATCCCTACACATAAAAATAACCAATTTGATCAATGTCAAAATTTATTCAAAGAGAGAAAAGAGATTAAGGTGAAAGAGAAATTGTGGCATGGAACCCATCCAATTTTATTATCTGGAGCCAATATACTATCGAAAATGTGCGCTTCAAATCTGCCCTTTAAAAACAGGGAAATACTATTCTCCTTTTATAGAAAAAAAATTTGGTTCCATTTAAGGAAAAAAAAATGAAGAGAGAGAAAATTTTTTAACTATTAACAACTCTAGTGTGGTACATTAACTCTTGCCTTTTAACTTAGGGTTTTATATTTCTCATTTAACATAAGATCATTTCCCTTAAAAATATCCCCATTTAGGGACAAGTAAACGAAAAGAAGTAAATTTTTTAACTATTAACAACTCTAGCCTTTTTTTTTTTTGGTACATTAACTCTTGCCTTTTAACTTATGCCACAAGTGTACTTAAACAACATAAATAGCACTATTGGTAGGGAGATTTTCTTACTAATGAATGAATAGTGTAAATTTACAACTATGTAAACTGTTATTTTACAGCAACGTTCGTAGCCATATATTTAACATAGCCCTTCATAATTCTAAGAGGAAGTAGAAGGCCAATTCCACCGGCAAGGCAATAAGCATTCCTAACAAGATCCTGTAGTTAAAAACAAGAACATCATATATAGAATCTTAAAGCAAGATATATATGAAAAAGTTATCAAACAGATGCTTTGGCATTAGACATTAGTTACTTACCCAGTGCTTAAAATGGCTGGATGAACATTATATTCTTTGGCAAAAACAAAAGGAACGATTCCTTGGGGTAGTGCTGCCTGCCACATGCAAAATCATACTATATATGTACCTTTAAATGATCTGAAAAGTGTAGTAATATTAAAAAAGAAAAAGAAAAGATCACCTGAATAATTGCCACTTTTAACAATGTGTCTCTTAATCCAATGACAATGGAGGCTAAAGCCATTAGGGCTGGTCCGAACACAAATTTTAGTCCTATTGCCACCATTGTTATCCTTGGCCCACATGCTATAATGCTGGACTGTGATGCCATAAACAAACCTGATAAATGTTGACCAAGAAATAGAAAAAAAAGACCTTTTAATGCAACTCTAGAATTTGATTGTTATTAATTTGGGATTTGATTTTCTCATGTTGCATGAGAATTCAACTCTCATGTTGTGAAACTAGTGGGTAAATTGGGAAACATTTATTAAAAAGGGATAAAAAAAGAAAAGAAAATCTAATGCACACAAATCGAAAGGTCATAACATGATAATTGAATTATCATATAACATGAGAAAATATTGATTGCTATTAATTTTCAGAAGTTCATAACAAGAAACCATATTGAATCATTTCTTTTACCTAAGCTAAACATTGCCATACCAAGACCTCCATTGGACAATATTTCTATTGACTGATTAACCACTTCAGGCATATGTACTCCCCACCTGCAACAGGTTAAATAACTTTAGTTATCTCCTTAATTATGATCAGGAAATACAATAATCTCTTGGATTGACTTGAATGAGATGAACATGTTAAGACTTGGTAGTGCCTCTGCAACACTCTTGTGTACTCTCACCTGAAATGTATGCTTGACCAAACAACACCAATTAAAGTTGCAAAGGTATTAGGATTTCTGATTAGCTTCTTCCCCACTGTGACAAGAATGGGCAAGATCTTACATTTCCTTTTTGTTCTAGGTTCTGCATCTTCTTCTCCTTTTGATTGTACTTCACGAACCGTATCAGTTTCTCCTTTAAACACACATCAAGAACTGAGATGTGAGAAAATAGAAATGACACCATTCTATTTCTAAATTCAATATATCTAACTATATATCTTTTTTGGGTATCTAGATTTAGCAGAGGTGTTAGTTTTACTTATATGTTGCTGTGCTGAAGAACTAGGATATAATTCATAAAACAAAATTGTGTTTCAGAGCATATAAATATTCAAAGAGCATATAACAGATTGTTAAAATATATATGTTCTGGCTCCACTTTAACTGTCTCAGATTGATTTATTTGGCTAAACAAGATTAATTGATTGAAAGTTATATATTATTACATAATTTAAAACTGAATAGAGGGAATATCAAATGTCAAATGCATGATATCAAAGAAGAAATTGCAAAATGAACAAAAATTCAAAAAAGTTTATAAATGGATCCTTCCCCTTATTACATAATTTAAAACTGAATAGGGGGAATATCAAATGTCAAATGCATGATATCAAAGAAGAAATGGAAAATGAAAATGAGGGATGTATCTAAATTTATATTTGACCAAGTATTTTGTTATTAATTTTTGTTGAGATATATTTTGAATTTCGTATGACCACGAATAGCCTTTTTATTTGTTAGGGACTAAAGCGGGTATCGTAAAATTTGCTGAGGACCAAAAAGGATATTTACTCAAATTTATATTTGACCAAGTACCTTGTTATTAATTTTTCACTCCACTATTTTCCTTCTCTTCATTTCATTTCTATCAACCACGCTTTCAATCTCATTCCTTACTATGAAAATCAACCAATTATAAATGCCTACCTGTGGCTTGTGATGGTGGTGCAGCAAGCCTGGTATTGGCAGCATCAAGCTCATAAAGAAACAATAACAAATTGTACCAGATCATACTCTGCAAGAAAATAACCTGTGCTAGGAAAACAACTGCTTTATCCTTATACATAGCCTTCACGAGTGGGATTCCCAGAATCAGAGTGTTAGGAAGTGTTGATAATGACAACCCAGTAATGATCCACTTTAAGCCTCCTCGGGCAGTGATCTTAGTGATTGCCATTAAGACTATAAATGCAAGCAATTTCTGAACAAAGTCAGCATATATGAGTTTCAGGCTCATTTCATAGAGGTTGTTAGAAGAAATGGTTTGAAATGACAAAAGTGGGACTGAGAACTTTGCAACAAATTTGTTTATGCCTGAACATTGATCTGGTGTGAAGATCTTCCACCATTTCACAGAGACATAGGCTAGAATCATGGTCACATATAATGGGACAGTGGCTGTCACTACTTGATAGACATTGTCTAAGGAAATCATGATGGCTAGATGTTGGAAAATTTAGGATCACCTTCAGCTTATCAAGGTATCTTACATGCTTTTAAGGATGCTTAGTTTATTGTTGAAAATATTGTAGGACTAAGATAGAATAATTGGTTTAAGAAGCTTCTTCAGAGGCTTTCTTCTTTTTCCCCCTTGAGCTGCAGGTTATTATACATTTGGAATTACTTTCTTGGTTTTTGCAATGTGCATTAAGGTCGTTTCATTATTCTCTTAAACTGTTAACCGCATGTTTGTCATGCATATAAGTTATTTCCCTAATGTGATGATATTTTGGTGAATATATCATTCGGTGTTATAATTCTCATGTTGAAGGAGAATTGAAATTTGAAATTTTATGTTGGAGAGATAAAAGCATGTGGGACTCATGTGTTAGAAAAAATTATATGTAGGACCCATGTCATCACGAAAATCGAAGGGTATATAGAAAAATTTGAATTATCATGTTGAATGAGAATTATAAAATCCTAAAACATGATTTGATAATTATGGGATCAAAAAGGAGCTTAATTATCAATTAATAAAGTGAGGGCAGTTAAGTCCACATGAGGTGAAAAGATAGATTCCAAATTTGTACTTGCAATAGTCTTTAGGTACATAGGTTCTTTTGCAAAGCAGACCTAGACAAGACCTGCAAGCTAACCCATGCAAGCATTCAAATCGCTTAGTAAATTTTTGGTGCTATTGTTACATTTAGACTCAATACATCCTATTAATAAGAACATTATATATTAGAGGAGAGAAAAAAAATTGGCAGAAAAAAGTCAATTTTAGCTAACATGTCATATTTTTATTGATGAAATGCACTGAATCTTTGATATAATAATAGTACCAAAAATTTATTCCAAAATCCTATAAGATTAGAAAATCATGAGATAGTTCATTTCTTATTTATTAAAGTAAAAAAAGTAAACTCAAGTGTCCTATTTTTCGGAAAAATCTAATATGATCCGGGCATTCACATACATGCACAAATCTTTTGATTTAGATATTAATTCTAAGTTTAACTAGTGATTTTGAATTTAAATTCATTGATCTATTAGTAAGAAGAGTTTTACCACCATTTTAGTCCTATCCAACTAAAATAAAATTAGTTGAGTAATCAATGAATCAATTTAAAAAACAAAAAAAATTGACTTCAAAATGTTCCTAGTGGAATGTGAGATTTCTTTTCCTTTTATCGAAAAATAAAATAATTAAGACTTTTCAATACTGGCGGAAAGGAAGAATAAAGAAGTTAATTGCGAGTTAAGTAATGAAGGACTGATTTAAGGACTGTGTGAAGAAGAATCCTTTCTAGTTTTGGTCAAAAGTGTGAAAACAAGTGTTCCAACAGGGAATTTGCTTTTCAAAATGTGATTTTTTTTGCCATAAAAGACCCATCATCTCTTTCTTCAGGTTGTCTTTGTAAGAGAATAAAAAACTCAATCCATCATAGATATTCTTTTCTAATGATAGTCACAAAATTAATACGTTGATGGTTAATCAAAATAATTTTGGCGAAACCTTTTCATTATTTCAAAGTGCACAAGCTGGTAAGTATATTTTCTTTCAACAAACCCATTTAGTGATGCTGAGGGATTCTATTTAGTTGAGCGTAACAAACCAAAGGGCATTTATCAGAGACAAGAAAACTTATTGTCTAGTGTATACAAAAAGTTTCTGACAGAAAATGCTTCTGAGCTTAATAGCTACGCAACGGAAAAATTTAATATATTGCATGACCACTGAATCTTTTGGTGCTTCCTCTCACAATATTAATTTTTTCTTTTTTTTTATCCTGTTATTTTTCTACTTTTCCCATTTTACCCTCTTATTTATACTAAAGGACCACCTAAAAATGGTGGTCCCGATTCACTTTAAATAACCTCCTACGCAACCTTCAAGTTGCAGGTTCATTACCGTTAGAGGTTTGTAAAATAACCAAAATATTCGATCGAACTACGAACTGAACCGCTATTGAGATATATACTTCCACAAGCTTTTGGGGTGATGTATCTCAATGTTCTTAACATGATATTAATGATATTAGAGCGTTCAAAATCTCATCGCCTCCCGCTTTCTTTGTAGTGGAATTTCTACATGTAGGTGGGCTTGTATGTTGTCGACCCTTCAAGCCCAGTGGGCTCTTGTGTGAGGGGCGTGTTATACGAACCTTGAGATCAACATCCTATAAGCTAGTTCAAAGGGTGAGAGTGCCCAATGCCTTATAAACCCCACGTTAGCTTCCTATACAACTAATGTGGGACGTGTAACATTGTCACCCCTTTAAGGGCCGATGTCCTCGGTTCATGAACTGTAATCAGGATATGCTGATGTGGCAATAGTTGTTAGTTTGTTAGAGGATAGTTAGTAGTTTGTTACAAGTTTATTAGTTTGTTAAAAGGGTTTGTTAGTTTGTTAAAGGGGTTTGTTAGTTTGTTTAAAGGGTTGGTTAGTTTGTATATAACCTACCTTTTGTATCATGTTTAATCTCATAATCTCATATACAATTCAGCAAGAATGAAAACCATTCTCTCTTCATCTTTCTCTTCTCTCAAGATGCACTTCATCTTCTTTTCCTTCTTCATGGTATCAGAGCCTTGAAGCTCTGGTATCCACCACATTTTCTTTTCTGCGTTTACTCTAAGCTTCTTCATGGATTCTTCAAACTTCACCATGGAAAATTCAAACGAAACAGAAAATCAAGATCCAAACAGAAATCTAGATCCATCACATACTTCAAAGGAAAAACAGGTCCAAACACCAGATTTCCTTAATAACCCGCGGAATCCTCTTTTCCTTCATCCAAATGAAAATCCAGCTGCAATATTAGTTTCACCATTGTTGCATGGCTCAAATTATCATTCCTGGTCGCGAGCCATGAGGATGGCCCTTAGTTCAAAGAACAAATTATATTTTATAGATGGATCTATGCAGATTCCTTCAGAATTTGATGAAAACTTCTCAGATTGGGAAAGATGCAACAATACTGTGTTAGGCTGGATTCAAAGATCAGTAGATGATTCTATTGCGCAATCAATCTTGTGATAGATCATGCAGAAGATGCTTGGATTGATCTTAAAGATCGATTCTCTCAGGCCGATATCTTTAGAATCTCAGATTTGCAAGATGATATCTGTAAACTAGAGCAAGGAAACCGAACTGTTGCTCAATATTTTACAGAATTGAAGATCCTTTGGGATGAAGTTGATAATCTAATTCCTTTACCGAGGTGTACATGCCAGGTAAGATGTTCTTGTGATGGATATAGCAACATGCGTAAGATAAGAGACAGAGATCGAGTCATCAGATTTCTGAAAGGATTAAATGATCATTATGAGCATGTTAGTTCTCAGATCATGCTTAATGATCCACTTCCAGTTGTTAATAAAGCTTTCTCCATGATTATCCAACAAGAAAGAAAATTGAGTGGTCAATCTCATAATGATGTAGCAGATACATCTCGTGCTTTTTCCTATGATTCTGGATCCAAGAATGTTGTGAATCTAGGAAAAGTGAAAGCTCTTTTTAACAAAGGAAGTGCTTATAACAAAGGAAAAGGGAAATATTGCATTCACTGCAAAATGACAAACCACACAGTTGAGAATTGTTACTTCAAGCATGGTTTTCCCCCTGGATACAAGTCAAAGAAGAGTGTCAATCATGCTGCTATATCCGATAATGGGAGTCAAACAGAACATAATAGCCCTTTCACTGTTGAGCAGCATCAACAGTTGCTTAGATTGTTGAGTTCCAGCACTTAGCCAATCCATCATTCAACCAACTTGGTACAAGCTTCTGCCATGACATCAGAGAGACCATATGTAACAGGTACACTCTTCCATGATTGGATATTAGACACAGGGGCAACAGATCATATATGCTTTCAACAATCTTGTTTTTCTTCCTTGCACGAGGTATTACCTATATCCATTAGCTTACCAAATGGTCATCACATTAAAGCTGAGTTCAGTGGGACTATTGCAGTAACTGATACACTAGTTTTAACTGATGTTTTGTATGCTCCTGATTTCAAAGTAAACTTGATTTCAGTTCCAAAGCTTCTTAAAACTTCACCATATTTCATCACTTTTACTGATACCAATTGTCTTATTATACAGAAGCATACCAAGCAGATGATTGGTTCAGCTGAACTCAGAAGAGGGCTTTACATGTTAATCATCCAGAAGACCAGACCATCCATTTCCATTACACAGTCTCATACAGTTTACCATAACAGTTCCTTAGATTGTAACCTTTCTGATTCTGCTATTGCTTTGAATAATGACCATATACTTTGGCATTATAGGCTTGGTCATGTTTCTCATACAGTTTTAAAAACTTTATCTTCTCAATATGCCTTCATTTCAAATAAATCTGTCACTCCATGTGATGTGTGCCAATTTTCTAAGCAACACAGATTGCCCTTTTCTCTTAGCACATCTAAGTCCACCAGATTTCTAGAATTGTTGCATGCTGATATTTGGGGCCCTTATGGCACTCGATCCATACATGGCCATAGATATTTTCTTACCCTTGTTGATGATTTCACAAGATATACATGGGTCATTCTTATGAAATGCAAATCAGAAACAGCTTATAACTTAGAAGGATTTATTTCTTATATGGAAAATCAGTTTCAAACATCTTTAAAAGTTATTAGAACTGATAATGGCCCTGAGTTCAATATGACTTCCTTTTTCCATAAAAAAGGAATTTTTCATCAAAAATCTTGTGTGGAAACACCCCAACAAAATGGGATTGTAGAGAGGAAACATAAACACATTTTAAATGTGGCCCGATCTCTCACCTTTCAAGCAAATATCCCTCCAAAACTGTGGTGCTATGCTGTTCTTCATTCAGTCCATATAATAAATCGGGTTCCTACTCCTTTACTCAACAACTTGTCACCATATGCCAAGCTTTTTGGCGCAGCACCTGATCTACAAGAATTAAAGGTTTTTGGTTGTCTTTCATATGCATCCACACTTATGTCTCATAGATCAAAATTCTCCAAGAGGGCACGAAAGTGTATTTTCCTTGGTCATAAACCAGGAATTAAAGGCTATATCTTATATGACCTTATGGCAGGTTCAATTTTCGTCTCCAGGCATGTGAAATTCTTTGAGTTGCATTTTCCTCTTTTCCATACTTCCTCACAAAACAATAACCATATTACACCTTATCCATTACCTGTTTTACCTGACCATGACTATTACCAAACACCAACAAAACCACATCACAACCATACCAGCACACCATCTTCTCCTACTTTACCACTACAAACCACACCTCCACCAGATATGTCTCAGTCTCCTATTTCTAATCCTGATCATGTTGTGGTAGTACCAGAACCTATACAACCTTCTCGAGTTCCAGATCCTCATCCTCGACAGTCCACCAGATCTAAGCAACCACCAAAATATTTGGATGATTATCATTGGAGCCTCTCTAATGCTACAGCTGCCCTTTCATCTTCAGGTAAATCTTCTGTTATGTATCCTTTATCCAAAGTCTACACATTTGACAATTGTTCCTCTTTATACAAACACTACTGCCTTACACTCAGCTCTATGGTCGAACCAGCCACCTACCACCAGGCATCTCAACATGACTGTTGGGTTGATGCTATGAAAAAGGAACTTACTGCATTGGAACTTAATCACACATGGTCTTTGATTGACAAGCCAGTTGGTGTTAAACCTATTGGATGCAAATGGGTATTCAAAATCAAATTAAAAGTTGATGGATCTATTGAGAGATACAAAGCAAGGTTAGTTGCCAAAGGATATAATCAAACCGAAGGGATTGATTATTTTGACACCTTCTCTCCGGTTGCTAAGTTGACCACAGTCCGAGTCTTACTCTCCATTGTTGCAGCTCGTGATTGGGATCTTGTTCAGTTGGATGTTAATAATGCGTTCTTACATGGTGTATTACATGAGGATGTCTACATGCTACCACCTCCAGGTCTTTCTATTACTGATTCTGGTAAAATTCGCAAATTACATAAGTCCTTGTATGGCCTGAAACAGGCTAGCAGACAGTGGTATGCAAGACTATCCTCTTTTCTCATATCTCTCCATTACAAACAATCGACTGCTGATTACTCCTTGTTTGTTAGTCAGAGTTGTTCTTCTTTTACAGCCATTCTGGTGTATGTTGATGATATCATCATCACTGGAAACAACTCTCTTGAAATTTCCAGACTCAAACAGTTACTTGATGCTGAGTTTCGAATAAAAGATTTGGGTTCTCTCCGATTTTTTCTAGGACTTGAGGTCAGTCGCTCAGCTACTGGTCTAGTTCTTAATCAAAGAAAATATACACTGGATCTTTTACAAGATGCTGGTCTCTTGGCTTCTAAACCAGTGAGCACACCTATGGATCCTTCTGTGAAGTTGCAACGGGTTCAAGGAGATACCTTCTCTGATCCTGCTTCTTATCGTCGTCTTATTGGGAGGTTATTGTACCTTACAACAACTCGTCCAGATATCACATTAGCAGTTCAACAACTATCCCAGTTTGTTGCTAATCCCATGGCCTTGCATCATCAAGCTGCTAATCGAATACTCCGTTATCTCAAATGTTCTCCTGCGAAGGGTTTGTTCTATCCACGCAGCAATGATCTCCATTTATCCGGGTTTGCTGATGCTGATTGGGGAGCATGTCTTGATACTCGATGCTCCATTACTGGTCAGTGTTTCTTCCTTGGGTCTGCACTTATTTCTTGGCGTGCAAAGAAACAACATACTGTATCAAGATCTTCCACTGAAGCTGAGTATAGAGCCTTGGCTTCTGCTACTTGCGAAATTCAATGGCTCATATTCCTTCTCAATGATCTTCAAGTTCATTCATCTCAGCCTGCTTCTCTTTTCTGCGACAACAAATCTGCTATATACCTTGCTCATAACCCTGCTTTTCATGAAAGATCAAAACATATCGAACTTGATTGTCATATCATTCGTGAGAGAATTCAAGATGGACTTTTAAAGCTTCTTCCGGTTTCTTCTCAATGTCAGTTGGCTGATGTGTTCACTAAACCATTGCCAGCTGGTCCATTCCACTCTATCATCTCCAAGCTTGGTCTTTTGGACATCCTCAGTCCAGCTTGAGGGAGGGTGTAATCAGGATATGCTGATGTGGCAATAGTTGTTAGTTTGTTAGAGGATAGTTAGTAGTTTGTTACAAGTTTGTTAGTTTGTTAAAAGGGTTTGTTAGTTTGTTAAAGGGGTTTGTTAGTTTGTTTAAAGGGTTGGTTAGTTTGTATATAACCTACCTTTTGTATCATGTTTAATCTCATAATCTCATATACAATTTAGCAAGAATGAAAACCATTCTCTCTTCATCTTTCTCTTCTCTCAAAATGCACTTCATCTTCTTTTCCTTCTTCATGAACCAAACCGAACCAAATTAATTTTATAACTTTATTTTTTAATTTTTTTCTTTTCAAAAGATGATCGACCCGAACCGATTTCGAACCGAAACGAACACTTCCGAACTGGTTCTGTACCGAACCAGTTTTGAACCAAACCGAACCACTTTCTATCCAAACCATTTAAACCAATTCGATTCAATTTTTCAAAAAATTCGATTCGATTCGACCCATGCACATTCCTAATTATCGTTGCCAAATAAGTTTGAGTTGATTAACTAACCATATAAAAGAATTCTCCCAATATAAAATAAAGTAACTAAGAAATTTGTCCATATTAAAAGTATATAATAAGAATAATAATATTTTTTAAATGATTGACGGAAAAAAGTATAAACAATAGTTTCTGCCTTGGCACAATTTTACATATGAATACTAGAGAGAGAAGCGGGGGGAGAATATTTTGATTCCGGTATAGTATTAAAACAATTTAATTTATATCTAAGCCATTAACTTTTTTCCATATGGCAATTGTAATTTATTTTAAATTAATAATTAGTTAATAAATATATATGGAAAAAATGACTCTTATATCACATAAGATAATTTCTCTTATGTTATAGACACAAAATATATGGGGCCCATGTGTTTTTTTTTAAATAAAAAAACTCAACACACATCTTTTGATAAGTGTGTAGGAGATATATTTTTTCTCACGTAACATGAAACATAAATACATACACATAAATATAAAAATTAATAATGTACCAAAAAAAATATAAAAATTAATGTGACGAATTCAAATAAAAAATACAGAATATAAAATAATTAAAACACTTTAAATTTAAAAGAATATAACTTGTTAAGATATTAGCTAATTTTCATTATACTTATTGCTCATGTAAATTATAAAAATTTATATTTATAAAAACTAGTGTTTTCTTCCTTTAATTTAATGAGAATAATCAAATTCTCTCTCATCATTAAAACTAAGCATTCTCTTTCTTCGTTAAAGTTGGCCTTCAACATTTTCTTTTGTCATTAAATTTGATAATCCTAAGTTGTACTAAAATTCATTTAAAAGTAAAATATTTCATAAAAATAAATTTAGTGTTATTGTCCAAAACAAAACATGGAGCTAAAACCACCATATATATGAAGGTGTGACTTTTTTTTTTGGAGATATATATATATATATATATATATATATATATATATATATATATATATATATATATATATATATATATATGAAGGTTAGCTATTGTAGTTCTTAAGTGTTCCAAACTCCAGGACCTTGGTTCTATACGGGTCCCAATCATAACATTTGAAATCTTGATTTGGTCCATTCTATAAGTTTACCATTTGAGCCATGATTATTCTAAAAATAAACCCATGAGAGATTTTTTTGGGCAGAAAGTAACTGACGAGAAGGAGACAAATAAGTACTTTTTCTTTTTTGAAAAAAGACAAATAAATACTTTTTTTTTTATAACAAGACAAATTGATACTTTCACCACGTTATAATTAGAACAAATTGATATATGTATATACAACTCTATTTTATATAATGAAAAAATTATATTTATAAATTTTTTGTTTATAAATAATATTATGTTTTATCGATAAAATATTCTTTGAATGAAGTCTTATCAATAAAATTGATAAGACATAATATAATTTATAAGTTTATAAATTTTTTTTATCAATATAACCCTACTTAATCATATTATACCATTTTTTAAATACAGCTAAAATAAGGCTGGTAAGATCCACCCTTGAAATGTACGTTTATCCATATATAACGCTGACTTTTAGGTTCGGCCAAACTTAGCAAATTTGACAAATTGCTATTCACTTGGACAAAATTGGAGCAAATAATATAGTCACAAGTTAATAGTGGTCGATGAGAAGGTCCTGGCTAAGTAAACGGATTAGCAGTCATTGCTTTTTTAAGCCAATTTTCTGAAGGATAAGTTATTCTACCTATCATTTTTTTTTGCCTACCTTTAGCTACCATCCTCTAACACCGTTAGATCAGAATCTCAAGAAAGGAGAAAAGGATAAATATTAATTAAGATTCTGATCTAATGGTATTAGTAAAGGATAGACAAAGATAAACAGAAAACCTATCCAATTTTTTAAGCCAATTTTCTAGTTTAGACCCGTGAGATCCTTTTCTTAACCATGTCAAATGTAACAGAAACACCTGAAGAAACAGAACGGTTGACCACACTTTTCGCTCCTAAATTTAGGACTACATTCTTTCCATCTCCAAGGTTTGCCATCACTATATAAGCGGGAGGGCCAATAGTACTTGATTTTGATTGGTATTGGCTTGCTGAGGTCTTTTCCTTGTGCATTTATTCTCAACCAGCACAAAGACCTTGGCCACATTTGCCTTTGAAAACCAAGAAAAAAAAAGAGTTTAGAATCTCAAGCAAAAACTCCAACAACAAAAAAGGACATATAGGCATTGGAAAAATAATGGCAGGAAGTAAGGTTATCTTTGTCCTCTTGGTTACTTT